>KZ993946.1:0-22186 GCA_003614705.1 Blyttiomyces helicus | reverse complement strand
AGATCCTGGCGGATTGCGTTTCGAGGTGACTCACAAGACCAGATGCGACGCGGCTAAATATATCTTATTGTTGTCAATTAGAAAATACAAGTTGATGAAAATCCTAGAAAATACAAGTTGATGAAAATCCAAAATGTTAGAAAACACGTATAAACATGAAAGAACTTGATGATGCAAGAGACGAACATAATGGCGGAATATGTTGCACATACAGAAAAACAAGTTAGATCGAGACTTACAAACACAAGGGGTGGTGACGCCATGGCTTCATCTGCCGATATTCTCTTTGAAAACGAGTTCGTTGGAGACACATACAAAGAAGTTCCCGAAGATAAACAAAATGCATACAAGAAATTTTTCACAGCGAAGGAAGAAAAAATGAAAAAATCCGCTCAAATTTCTGCGGTGCAAGCATTGAATGTAAAACCAGCAGCGACAAACACAGCGCTGATGGACAGAAAAGATGTATATAGATCTAAAGTTTCCGGGGTACCTCTCCAGTTCAACCAAGGTCCGTTGGATCCGGTTGTTGAAAAAGCAAATCTTGTAGAAAAAAAGAGGAAAATATTTTTCGACTCTGGTGATAGGGATACGGACGCTTATCCAGATGCCTCAGATTTTGTGATTTCATGCGGCCGTATTTTTCATAATGTCAAAAGCATCAGGCTTGTCAGTCTTGAATTTCCCAATGTTGTAAAAGCTATCGACACATTGAAAAATAATCAACTCTACTGGATAAACATTGAAGACGATTCACTCGATCCACCTTATCCGGTTTATACAGCAACAGTGTCCCCCGGCTCCTATTCTCTGACAACACTTCAAACAGAATTGACAACAGAAATGGCCATTCCGTTCAGAAACGATGGTCAAGTTTACTCCGACGGAACCTTTCCAATTCATCATCTATTTGTGGTAACTGTCAATCTTGAAACAGACTATGTTGGTTTTACAAGCCTTGTAGCTCAACCTTGTGGCCAAAATCCGATTACAACAACGGGTGGATCCACACTTATTTCTTTGACGCAAAATAACCATGGATACGTAAATGGGCAATTGATTTACATCCTCGGCGTTGTAGGTATCCTCGGTGGTTTGCAAGCATCTGACATCAATGGATCTTTTAGTATAACAGTTATTGACGAAAATCGCTTTACATTTAACGTCCTTGTTGTTGCTACCACAACGGTTACTGGAGGAGGTACACTCGTCAAAACAGGTCGTGAAGCGCCCTTTCAATTTTTGTTCGGCCAGAATCTTTATCCTTTAGCTGATATCATAGGGTTCCCCGTTGAGAATTCGTTCGTTACGATTGGACAAACTGATCCGATAACAGCAAATACCAAAACAATCACAGAAATCATACCAGGCGAAAACGAAACAAGCATTATTTGTCCTGACCATCGCATATTACCTGGCGACAAAGTGAATTTAGTAAACGTGAATGTCACACCAAGCATATATCAAAACGAGAAATACAACAGAATATTTACGGTTTATTCAGTTCCAAGTCCAGATGTTTTCACCATAAGATACGGAACACAACACGTTTCCGACATTTCGACCGCCTTTGTCGGAACACAAACGTTTCAAATGTATTATCCTGGACATGGATTCAACCGAATTGTAGATATCACTCAAATAGGTCCAAATTTGGTCCAAATCACCACATTGTTCCCTCATGGCTTTACATCAACATCCACTGTGCTCCTAAAACAAACCAATTCCGTCCCAAATGTCGACGGGTTTTACAAGGTTATTTTGATGCCAAACAGTCTGGACACTTTCGCTATTCAAAGCTCAAATTTGAGTCACCCTTTGTCTATTGTGACCCCAGGATTTTCTGGTATCTTGAGTTCGGATCAAATATTTTACCTTACAAACGTAACTTCCCTTGGTGGTTTTACAACATCAGATCTAAACAATGTGCCGTTTACTGTTCGCGACATAATTGATGAAAATAATTTTACATTTTCGGGAATTTATGGATTATCTCAATTTGCAGAAACAGGAGGAGGTTCCGGCATTCGAATCAACTCCAAAATTCATGGTTGGAGGGGTACCCAAAGCAACAATGATACTGGTTCTTTGTACAAACCAGTAAGAATGTCTGGAGATAATTACGCATTCATGTGTTGTCCTGGACTGAATTCTGATTCGATTAGCAATAGCGGACCGGTTGAGAATATTTTAGCAAAGATATTTGTCAGTGTGATTCCTGGATATGTTATATTTAATGATTTTGATGGTTCACCAATCGATTTCGCATTGCCGATTTCAACTCTAAAAGACTTTCATTTTCAGATAAAAGCAAAGGATAATAGCTCTGTTCTTTTCAACGGCTTGGACTATTCCTTTGGGATAGAATTGATTGAGTTGATTCAAAGTACACAAGACATGTCAATGAATCAAACATCCAGGATAATGCCACCTGGTTCATCCAAAAAATAAAGGTCAAAAGCATTGATACTTTTTTTACACCAATTTTGCAATGTAAAATCAAAATACCAGACAATTTTCAAAATTTATCGATAAATGTTGAAATCACAAATGCTTGCAAAAGTTAGAATCGTCGCAAGAAATCTTCAAACTTTATCGATAAATAAATTCCAAAAGTATATTTTCTTCACAAAATTTGAAAGTAATGTCAAACAATAGTGAACTTTTACCGATAAATAAATTTCGCAACAAAACTTATTGACAAAACTTAATATTCCAATTTGTTGACAATTCATTTATCGATAAATAAAAACGATCTTTTTGCAAAAATTTTGAAACAAATCCAGACAATGACCAATCTTGAAGCGACCACAAACCCTATCGATAAATAAATGTTGGAATTGCATCTATTTGTCGCCATCAAACAAACCGTATCGATAAATAAAAATAACCATAACAGCAATCATCACAAGGCAAATGATACACAGACATGTACAATGGAAAAGCAGTTTAAGTTTATCATTTCGAACTGCATTATAATGTTGAATCAGTAAATCAAACAATCTCATATTCGGTTTCTTTTTTCGCCATAATAAAAAGGCTGGGAAATATCCAAAGTTTGGTCCGTTGAAATGTAGAATACAAGGAAATGTGCCTGTCCGTTTGTTTTTGAAAACATGTTTCGATGATTCATTTTGATCCAGATCACCGAGAACACCTGCCATGCACATAAACACAGATGCTTCGGTGTCTAATTTTACAGTCTTCCATCCTTTGTGGTCAATTTCATTGCGATGTTCCAAATATATTGTTGTATGATAACGTTGATCATCTTCCGATATGTCAAACTTGTGCGTTTTCAATAGTTTGAGCAAAACCGATCCATAAAAGATGAACGTACCCGAATTCAAGAAAGGATACGTTCCAGAAATTTTTCCCTTAATTTTATACTCGTTCGCACGATTGGGGTCGGGGTGGCAAAAATTTTCTGCAGAGTAAAGAACATGGGTTTTCATTTCCAAAAAATTGTTGTAGATATCTTTCAAGGATTTTAACATGAGAACGTCAAATGCGTCCGTGAAAAGAACAACTGCTTTCGGATCATGTCGATTGACATATTCACAAAAGTTTAGAACATGGTGCATTTTTACTCCAAAATTTTGCCCCCAACGCTGAAGTCGCCCGTCGTCTTGGCCGAGTATTATCAACTCGACTCCAAAATGTTTGACAGTTTCTTGCAAGCGCGGAAGGTTTTCGTGCGTTTTTGTCGCAACTGTTATGTAATAAACAGGTGTTGCATCATGCATGATTGAACGTTTCTGCATCCATTCCGTGTGAACTTTTTCCATCGTCTTTGAATACTAATACTAACTGACAAATTCTTATTTGACAAGACATTGCTTTATGATCAGACGCGCGTTCAATGACTGAAAGTTTAAAATTTATATAAAGAAATACATCTGTTTTTGGAGTATAGACAACATGGTTGCAGGAAGACGCTCAAAAAAGTTAGTGGATTGCGATGATGTGTATGAATCACCTATCGGTATTTCTCAACATCAATTAGAAAATGAAACGCAACCACTCAAATCCAGCGCTGGCGTAAACAATTTCGTAGAATATGTCCCGGATGAAAATTACCTGTTAGAAGTCAGAACTACGTCTGGAAATATTTTCAAAAACCTTCTAGACACTCTGAAGGCAGTATTGAATGACGCCAACATTATATTCAGTCCTGCAGGATTGAAATTGGCAGCTGTCGACTCAAAAAATAACGCATTTGTTCATTTGGTGATGGAAGCAGAAAAATTTGCATTTTTTCACTGCAAATCCGCCCAGCTGGTTCTCGGCATCGATATTAATGTGCTTCAGAAAACGATCAAAACAAACAAGGCGAACGATCTTCTGTGCTTTGTAGTAAGAAAAGATGATCCCAGTCATTTAGAAATAACATTTCACAATATTCAAAAAGGGGAAAGAATTACAGACAAAATCGCACTGTTGACTCTGAAAGAATCAATTATAAAGGATGAGATTCGTATGAATCTTGGGTTGAAAATATCCAGCCAAAGTTTTCAAAACATTTGTCGCGAAATGGTCTCCTTTGAAGCAACCAAGATTCAGATCGAAAGCACAGCAAATGAGTTGGTGTTCACAAACAAACTTGATGGATCCAATGCCCCGAACGGATTTACCACTCGTCGAGTTGTCATATCTATCGATAACACCGGTGACAACGATCAGTCGAATATTGAATATCAACCTGCAAAAGGAGTTTTTGATTTAAAATTTCTCAAATCATTTGCAAAAGCCGCAAATCTAAGTCCCGATGTCATCGTATACTTGACCAACTATTCACCCATAATTTGCGAGTACTCTATTTCGGGTTTGGGAACCCTCCGATATCTTTTATCTCGGGAAGAAGGATATGATGACTACGATGACGAATATGATGAAGACGACGGGGAATCATGCGATCAGCATGATGATTATGAAGACAAGTAATTCTTTTTCCTTTCATGTGTCTTTCGTCTCAATATGATAATACTGTTTAATCGAAAATAGTAAATATTATAAAAAATCGCGTAAACATTTCAAAATAAACTTAAAAATACATGTTAATACAATCTAGGATAAAGCAAAATCTGTGAATAATGGACGTGTCTTGGAAAACAATAAAAAAAGGTTACAAACGCGTTTTGCAAACTGCTTTTGCAACGGAATCAAAACGCGAAGAAGCACACACTACATTATTATTATTTTTGTGTTCCGTAAGCGATCTATATCTCAGTGGGGATGTCCAAGTAAAAAGCGCTCTGGCACATTTGGGACTTGATGACTTTCCTTTATCAGATGCACCAGAAGATAATTCGTCAAATGACGAAAACGAAACATTACAGCATACTGGATTTAACATTCAAAGTATCCATTCGAACATGCTTCCTGCGGAAATGTTGCGACTGTTTCCGTTTTCAGCGTATCTCAATGCAAACAACAACGCACGCAATAACGCAACGGACAGCACTAACGACAATCCAAATCTTTCGAGAAATGACTCACAATCTTAATAGATCGCTTACTTGCTGAAACGGTTTTTTATCTATCATCTCTATTAATTTTCTTTCCGTTGGTTCTTTCAATGTGCTTATTTGAAAAAAATCTATCACATTGACTATTGAAAGAACCTCATCACATGACATTTCGTTCAAACTGTCCAAATCATCAAACAATTTGAACAAATTATCCAAGACAACCTTTGAAATGTTAAAGTAAAATTTTTCCTTTGAACAGCCCAGATCATTGATCATGTCGCAAAATAAATTGACACCTTTTGAAAAAATTATTTCTTTTGAAAAGAAAAACTCAAAGTCGTCCAAACTGATAACGAAAATTCCAGTTTGTGTCATTGTTTAACGTTTTTTCGCAACTTTCCATAAATATGAATTCGTTATTGGTAGACGCTCGATTGATGGTTCAGTATATATTGAAATATCCTTTTTACGTTATTTTCTATATTTTCGTTTCGAAACTTCAAACAACTTTGATATTTCCAGAATATTTCGGATTGAACATTGTCCAGAAATGGATTTTCACACTATTTATGATTCTCGTCATTGCCTTTATCGATAAAACGTATCTAATCGTATCTAATCGTATCTATCTTTAAATTTTTCGTGTATTCCTTCTAAAAGCCGCTTCTTTGCAGTGTCATAAGGTCTGATCACTTTTAGACATTGATCAAATGTAAACCAACCCACGTTGAAAATTTCACCACCGTCGCGAATGATTTCGATTTTATCTCGAGGCAAGACGTTTTTGCCCGAAATCTCCGCAATGTAGTAAATGTGACGATATTGAATACCATTGGTTCCCACAAAAAGTTCCTCGCGTGGATTGTCTGTGATTATTTTGACGTCATGGTGATTATAACCAGTCTCTTCACGAAATTCTCGTTTGGCGCAGTCAATATTAGATTCGTACATGTTCTTTCTACCTTTTGGAAATCCATACTCTTGTTCTGTCCACCTACATGTGGTTTTCGAAAGAAGATCTTTGATATCAAGCTTCATAAATCTTTTTTCAGCATTTTCATATTCATTAATATACAATTTGCTGCTGTGATTACTCCATAGACCGAACCACATGTCATAAAAAGATTCCTTTGATAAACGCATTCGTTCTTCGCATGTCATTTCTTCCAGGTAAATTTTCAAAACTTTGAACTTTTCATTGCCAGAATCTGGGTATTTGCCTCTGAGAAGATCAATGTATCCCATGGTGTCTTTACGTTGGACCATCAGGTAAAGAATTTTCGCATCTTCCGTGGGAAGAGGAATCGCATCAGGGCTTGAATTTTCATGAATCGGGCATTTCTTCCTGCTTACATTTTCCACCGGTCCCAAATTTACATAGTCACGAGCCGTAATTACCACCAAGCCAAAACTCGTTGTTGGTTCTGAACATTCTTTCCAAATATGACCCTCCTGTCCACAATTTACGCAGCAAAATCTTTTCCGTTTTCTTTCAGGAAATCCCCCACGATTTATTCGATTCTTTAAATTTCGGTGATTTTTTAGTTCGTCCATCAAAAAGTTCAAACCTCAAAGTAGATGAATCCATGTTATTGACAGCGCAGAAAGTTTGTTTTGATGCGTTCTTCGCATTTACACGAAATATTGTCAAATGTATATAAAGTCGATATATAAAGTCGAATGACTTTTATGACAAATAAGTTATTTCTAATGTTTTCCAATTTTACCACCATCAAATCAAGAGACTCTTCCAGTTTGGAACTGACTTTGGAAAAAAACAAAAAACTTTTTGATATTCGTCAGAGGTCCAACGAAATTTGGATTCAGACCAACCGAGTCAATGTAATATATGGTTATTCTGCAAGTATTTTTAAACCAGGCCAGGGTTCTCTTGTTGTCAAGATAGATGATGATCTTCGTAAAACTGTAGAAAAAGTCGACACACTCGTATTTGACGAGATAATTCGAATTCATGCTGGTAGTATCGTCGAAAATGTCAAAATTACTCCAAATGCTGTCAAAGCCATGTATAGGACAAGCTTAAAACAAGACAAGTTGAAATTAAACTGTTCAAGTTTGAATTGTGCTTTTTTTTCCAAAGATAATATTCTGTTGGAAAATGTCGTGTTGGAAACTCTTCTCCCTAAAAACTCTATAATAAGTCTTATTATTCAACCCGCTTTCGTTTGGATGATGGACGGCAAAATCGGCATCCGATGGGAAGCCCGACAAATTAGGATACACGAGCAAATAAACAACGAAGAAATCATCGATCGAACACTGCCGGACACTAAACAACAGAATTATCAAAAAGGGTCTGATTCGCATCTAAATTCAACAAAAATTGGGAAGAACTACGAAGATTCAAACACTCAAATCAATCATCTTTTCAAACACAAGGCAAATGTCAATCCAAACAAGAGATTATTGTTTCCTGATGATGATGATTATGCAAAAAATATTGAATTTATCGATAAAGTTACCACGAATCTTTCACGCCGATTATTGTTTCCGGATGATGATGATGAACCTTCGAATACAAAAAATATTGAATTTATCGATAAAGTTACCACGAATCTTTCACGCCGATTATTGTTTCCGGATGATGATGAACCTTCGAATGCAAAAAATATTGAATTTATCGATAAAGTTTGCTGATGATGACGATGAAATTCAATAATTCCCGATCACGATTCTCGACAACCAAATCTTACTAACACCACTTGTTGGCCGAGTAAATTGGTTTTTTCTTGATGTTTTTTAGTGTTGCACGGTTTGTCATCGTCATGTCTACTCAAAAGGTTTATCATAAAAAATGTCCCGCGCATTCTATTCTTGTGTTTGACATAGCACAACCTCCCGTACAATCCTTGCAAGTAATCATTTAAACAACGTCCATCAATGCCTTTCAATACCATCAATTCCAACACGAGTTTCACAAGTGACTTTACTTTCTGTTTTGCATTTGACTTTTGCCTTATTATATCGTTTTTGGCGGACGATCGGGCATATTTCATGTTTTCTGAACATGTCCAAATATTACCAACTAAAAATATTTGTGATGGTCTTGCAAGTTCACAACAACAGTTTAGCGTGGGGATCATGGGTTTTAATGTTAAATGTCAACATGTACTATGAACATGTATTATGAACATGTTAACATTTATATAAATATTTAGTGCAAAATTTATTGATGTATTTCGTATAAAACAGCAACAAAAAATATTAGATAATAGATAATCGATAATCGATAATCGATAATCGATTTTTCATTCGCTCAAATTTGACATAAGTTGATACTGCATATCGATCGGTTCAGTTAAAGGCAGAGTAATCTTTTGAGCTTCGTCTCGTTCTAGATCTGTGTAAAGATCAGACAGAAAAGTATCTCGCTCTTGACGCAATTCCTCTGTTCGCTTCTTAATAAGAGCTTCGAGTTGTTGTATCTTGAACCAAACTGCTGCAGCATGTTGCCGTTTGTTCTCAGATGCGCTGGCCAAGGCAGCTTTTCCTTCCTGTGTTTTCGCATACTCCAGATCTTTGGCATGTTTTTCTTTGATTTCTCGGAATTCCTTATCCCAGTTTTTGTCCATCTCTGCTTGCTTGTTTCGGTGAGATTGAATCAATCCAGTCAATTGACTGTTTGCATATTCGACATTCGACACTTCAAATGGGTTGAACACCCATGGAGACCACTTTCCAACTGTACCTACAAAAATGTCAAAATCCGGGTCTAACGCTTGATAAGCCATGGATAGTTTTCTTCCTTCCTCTTCAGTTTCGCAAACGTCATGGATTTTGAAACCATAGGTATCGTGTTTTTGTCTGCTTTCCGGGCTAATCATACTTGCCAAAAAGTATTTTTTCCCTGGAAGAGGCGGATTGTCATGAAGTATAGCCACCTTTGTGCTTTTGATGTCTGACATTTGACTATTTTTACTTTGGTATTTCAAAAAACAATTAGAAAAAAAACGCACCGCATGAAAACGTCAACATTCGTCTCACGGATGCAAATTTTTAAATTTCCAATGATAAACGACAATAATGAGTGGATTAAATGGGATCAAAGTGGAAACGGGTCAAGACAAAGTGGTCAACACCATCCCCGCCTTGCGTGTTAACATGAACAACGTGGAATTGGCCTCTAATCAAACAGCACCAAAATCACGAATTGAGATCCCCGAAAGAAATAAACCAACAGAAAATACCGATTCTGATTCTGGGGAAGATTTCAAATTTTTAGAAAATGGGAAAAAATCAAAGATTGTACCACTTGCCGAAAAAGACAACAACTTGGACAGCGAATCAGAGAGGAGCAATCGTTCAGCAAGATCTAAAAACTCACAATCTTTTCCAAATGCTCAAGATAATTATACGCCTCGTTACAATTCCCGAGCATCTGATGATGGAAAAAATGGAGAGCACCGATCATTCTCGTCTCCAACACCAAATAATGATGATTTAAAGGAAATTTCATTTGATTCTTCTCGTTCATTTCAAAGAAAAATAACTGCCACGTTGACACCAAACGAACTAAGGAAGCAAAAGACTAATTACCTTTACCAATACGAAAAACACAACAAAGATTTCAAGTATTCCAATAGAAAATACACCATTCATGATGATGTTGATGAAATTCGGGACGCTGTGGAAAATGTCAAACGGAAGAAACAAACAGAAGAAGGAATAGAATTTTGGAAGAAAATGATGATGTTACTAGTTGCGTGCATTACAATGTTGAACTCTACCTTTAATCCCATGGACATCGATTTAGAAACATGGAAAACAAATATGAATTACGATTTGAACATTGGTAAATATGACGATCCATTCGAAGCACTAGTCGACAAATACAGCGGCAATTCCGCTTACGGACCCGAATTAAGAATTCTCGGTTTGATGGGGATGAACCTTGTTATTACAGTCATGGCTCAAAGAGAAAACAAAAATAAACTAGCTGATATTGCTTTGGAAAAAGAGAAAATGAAGAGAGAAATGCGAGAAGAAATTTACAGAGAAAACGCCGCACTATACGCTGCGAACCGAGCGAAACAAGAACCACTTAACGATCGACCTGTTTACATTCCTGCGTCCGCACCCAGAACTCAGGTGCCAATCCCATCACAACAAATGAAGGGTCCATCTGACTTTGATGAAATGCAGCAACAGCTGGCAGACGTCAATTCGGATTGCAATAGTTCCGAATTCCCCGGTGACCAGGAAAGTATGATGAGTTTACGTTCTGAACATGCCCCGAAAATCGAAATACGCGATACTGTTGACGAGATGACCCTAGAAAAAACAATTCTGACCATTGAACCGAAAAAAATCAAAGAACCCAAACGAAGAGGTCGCCCTCCAAAGAGCGTTTTTCAAAACGATGTAAAAGTAATTAGCGTCTAACAAACATTTATCGATAAAATGTTTCTCATTTCGGATGCGAGACTGTCGACTGGGTAACGGCAATATGCGTTGGGGGTTTGTGGCACCCCGGATACAATGACATAAAATATTGTAAAATCAGGAAAAACAAAGTCATTGCCACAGCGTGTTGGAAATTTTCTGTCGATTGGTACATTATGCAAAATAACGTAAATGTCTTGATAATTGAAGTGTCCAACAAACTCCCACACAATAGCTGAATGTCATTGCCAACATATCTCGTTGCGAAGTATGACATGTAAGAAATTAGGCATTTAAAAGATTTGTGTGCAATCGTGGAATCCATTGTTCAACTGTTTTAGTCGTGTTTATCATATCCATCCGTAAAAAAACAACCTCGTTTCTGTTTAATGGCTGTTTTTACATGGCACCCGTCCATTCGTCGAATAGGTTTGTAAAATTTAGAATCTATATAATAGAAGCAGACATAATTGATGAATGAAGCGAAAGATCTCGGAACAGATGAAAACGACCACATTACTGCTCTTAAGACGTGTAAAGATGTAATTCAACATGTCCATGTTTGCAACAATTGTCAAAGACGACTATCGTTTGATCCAATTGAGAAGGCTCTTTTAAAAACTCATTCAGTCAAAAACGAAATCATCGAACTCGTTGCATTTTTGGCAATGGGTTCATTTATTATATTTTTTCTTCATTTTATGGTTAAGTTCAAAAGTGTAAACTAACGATACATTACAAGAACAGAGTGATTTTGTTTACGAACATTTGTGAATATTTTTCAAATGTGCATATCTGGGATTTTTGCGCATAATTTGGCTCCTCAGGTTAACATTGCTCAATCCAGAATCTGGGTTATAATAGTACTCATCTATTTTCGAACTTTTTTCTTTCATTTTTGGTTGAGCAAATTCGATCCCAAGTTCTTCCTTTAGTTTGCGTTGTTTTTCGTTCCATTTTTTTGTTTTGGAAACGTCCGCAGCACTCCAAGAGATGTAGAGTGTATTCTCATCATTTTTTCGCTTTACATAAAACTCTTTCTTTCGCAAGGCTGCTTTGAGATACTCCATGCATTCTGTAAAATTATAGTTTGTCGTGTCTGGAATGCTTATTGGAACTTTAATAGTTGTGCATGTTTCGTGACAAATTTCATAAACCATACGTATTTCAGCCAAGGCTTTTTCCAATTGAATTTGATATTTTTTATATCTGGACTCTGATTTTGCATGTTCCTCTTGAATAAGATCAGATGCTTTCAGAGTCATTTATTATTAAACATTGATTTTTTATTGTTTTACAATAACACGTTTCTCAATAGCGGGAAACACTGAAATTTGTAGATAATCAATTTCTCAAAATGAGCTAAAGCGTTTCTCATAAAAACCACAGTCTCCATAAACCTAGCTTTCGTCCGTCAGTCAGTCAGTCATGTCGTCGGCAACGTGCAACCAACCGTCGCAAAAAGCTCGCTCCCGCTACCGTCAGCTCCCTGCCGTCACGTCCTCGACAGCGCCTCAACAACCTGCTCAACTTCAACCCGCCCTCAATCCAAACTGGCCACTTAACATGCGCCCATACTTGGTCGGAGGCGGGCCCCACGCTCACAAGGTAGACTGGCGCCGGGAGTTCCTGAAAAACCACCCGGAACTCGTCTCCCCTGAAGACCAGGAGGCGGCTTTCGCTGCATTCTGGAAGGGGTTGATTAAGCTCTACGAAACTGGTAAATGGGGTCGAGGAAACTTACGTCCGAGGCGGGGGAAGGGACCACCTGCCAACAAAACACTAATGTCCTGTTCGTTCGCCCCGTTTCAGATTGGTCCTGGCTGTCTTCTTTGTTCTCTTGGCTAACCTGCGGTTTTGTCCATCCCGGCGGTTCCAAGGATAAACAAGCTTGGTAAGTAACGCGGGGGAGGGCGGGATGGACGACTCCATTTCTTCCCCAGATCTTTTAAATCCCGCGCTTTTCATGCTTCTCATGCTTTTTAGCTTACCATGGTAACGTCTACATGCCTTACCGCGGTAACCGTCGCTTCCCTTAGATCTTTCTTTTTAGATTCGGAAAAAATCAATATTCGTGAATTAGTTCGAATAAATTCAACAGTTAAACACCCTCGAATATTTTTCTTTCATTTTTGGTTGAGCAAATTCGATCCCAAGTTCTTCCTTTAATTTGTGTTGTTTTTCGTTCCATTTTTTTGTTTTGGAAAGGTCCGCAGCACTCATAATCACAATCTCATTTATCGATAAATCATATTGCAAATTCATTCAACATTCTGCAATCACAACCATAATCACAATCTCATTTATCGATAAATCATATTGAATAATTTCTTTCTCAAATTCATTCAACATTCAAAAATCACAATCGCAATCATAATCACAATCTCATTTATCGATAAATCATATTGCATAAGTTGTCAAATTCATTCAACTTTCTCAATCACAAACATAATCATAATCACAATTTGTTTTATCGATAAATCATATTGCATAAGTTGTCAAATTCATTCAACTTTCTACATTCACAATCATAATCACAATGACAATCATAATCACAATCTCATTTATCGATAAATCATATTGCATAATTTGTCAAATTCATTCAACTTTCTCAATCACAAACATAATCATAATCACAATTTGTTTTATCGATAAATCATATTGCATAAGTTGTCAAATTCATTCAACTTTCTACATTCACAATCATAATCACAATGACAATCATAATCACAATCTCATTTATCGATAAATCATATTGCATAATTTGTCAAATTCATTCAAATTTCTCAATCACAATCATAATCATAATCACAATTTGTTTTATCGATAAATCATATTGCATAATTTGTCAAATTCATTCAACTTTCTACATTCACAATCATAATCACAATGACAATCATAATCACAATCTCATTTATCGATAAATCATATTGCATAATTTGTCAAATTCATTCAACCTTCTACATTCACAATCATAATCACAAAGACAATCATTATCATAATCACAATCTCATTTATCGATAAATCATAATGCATAATTCGTCAAATTCATTCAACATTCAACAATCACAATCATAATCCTAATCCTTGCAAATCCCAAATTCTTCCAACAATCATAACTACATCCACAAACGTATGGCAAATTCGTTTAACATTCACAATCACAATTTGAATCTCATTTATCGATAAAACATATTGCATAATTTGTCAAATACTTTCAACATTTTACGATTACAATCGCAATACCCGGTAGTAATTTATAGAAAGTCTTTGACAAATTTTGCCTTTGCATTACAAATTACATATTCTACTTTCACAATCGCAATCACAATCACAAATTAACAATCATTTTGCGAACATTCAATTTCTTCGTAATTCAACTTTCCGAACCTGGTTTGTTAAATTGACTTTCGTCTGGTAACATATCTGCTATTTGACAAACACTTATTCAAAACAACCTGTCTGTTTGATTTGTGGTGTATCCTGGCACTTTCATATCCTTTCATAAACAAACTTTTTTTTGTAATAAAATCAATATCGAGGTCAAAACAATGACTTTCAGAGCATGTCAATGAAATTGTTAGAGATAAGCGATCATCTAAAATTCCTTTTTGAATTGAATCGATGAGACCTTCACTTTTTTTGATGGAACAAGAAAACAAATTGTATAGAAAGTTTTCGAAAGAACTTGTTTTTCGATTTGAAAGTGATCTAATGTCACATCCAATAACATAATCGCAAGGGTCCAGTTGTGGGTTTCTTAGCTTGAAATCTTTTATGCAATGCAGTATCGGATAATTATCCATTACACCACCATCAACGTAATGCTTTCTGTTATGTTGGACTGCGGAAAACAGAAAAGGGACAGATATTGATATTCGGATCGCATCAAGAACTCTCATATCGCCAAATTTTTCCGGACAAAAATAATCAATCTTGTGTGCGGAAATGTCACATCCAGTGAAAATGAGCCTTTTTTTAAATTTTGACTCAAAATCTTTGAATGTTATCATGGGATTAACACCGTTTTCAACCATGATATCCACCAAATGCGCAATGAAATATTCTCCTGAATCTATCCCAAAGGTCTCGAAAAACTTTGAAATATTGCTATATTTTAAAATACTTTTATCAAAAACGGACAATTTCTTGAAAATGTCATCACAAGACATACCGGTTGCAACACACATTGCAACCACTGTACCGATTGATGTCGCAACAAACGTATCAACGTTATTCATCATTTCTTTTTCCTCCAGATATTTCAGAGCTCCCAAATGCGCGAAACCCGTCGTTCCCCCACCTGACAAACACACACTTTTGTATGACATTTTCTTCATGATATAAAATTTCAGAATCGCAATAATGTTTGAACGCACCATCCATATTTCATATTTTGTCTTTTGATTGGAAACAAATCTCTGGACATATCATGGAATCAAATGCCAAAATGTTCAAGTCAAAAGTATCGTCCATTACCATCGAGATTTCCAAAGACTCCTTCGGGTATAGATTACCATCCTTCACACTATAATATAAAATAACAGGCAAAATCTCGTACAGGTACAGAGGGTGACTTGTTTCTTTATCAATGTCCATCAAAGTGAGATTGTTGATAAGAATGCCAGATGGGTAAGTGACATGGAATAACGAATTAGGTTTGCCACATAGTCGTGTTTCCAATACTTGTCTGTCACCATTGGTTCTCAAAGTCCAATAAACAAACTTTCCGTCTCCAGACATTTTCGATAATATTATATATGATACGTGTTCTGAATCAGCATGTTTATCGATAGAGACACTGTATTGAGCTGGCCGATTGTCCGTCGATATCTCGAACCATGGAACAGGTGATTGAAGCCATTGAAGATATGAGAGCGGTGACCAACGGTTTTGTAATCGAATTGACGAAATCGAATCTGATGGCGCAAAATCATCATCGGTGAATATATTATATTTTTTGTTTGTCCATTTCGGGTCCCAAACATCTCTCTTCGCATCGACTATCCATTTGACCACTGATGGATAGTCTTTAATAACTTCGAAAACCATGTTGCAAAGAATAATAACACTCTCTTGCAAATAATGTTTTACTGATTTGATAGTTTCACTTGTAAATTTTAACATTGGAATACATCAAATAAATACATTTTATTATTACAGTGTAATTTATATTAATTATTCCTTCATTTCACCCAAACGCGATAAATGGTTGAAAAAATAATCTTATATAAACATAAAGTTGGAACTTAAGTCAAACACCTCCGAAAATGTCTACACAGATTAACAGGAAAAACTCCATTGCAGTGCTCAACAATTCTATTCGCATGGGTCAAATGAACGGAGCTTTCCTCCTCCGTGAAGCTTCTCTGCTGAAAGATGCGTTGGATTTTTTCGATGACAATGTCAAAGAAAAACCCACATTTGATACGGCGGACAATCCAGAAACGGTTGCTGTTAGTTTGCTTCTCCAAGGTGTTCAAAAAGCACAAGCTCACGGAGGTGAGAAAGCCTACAGTCTTGACGACGCAGCTCTCCTTCACAAAATTCACGAATTCTGGTTGAAAGAACTTGGAAGTTCAGTGAATCAAAAAGAAAGACGTTCGGCCAAAGCCGCAGCATCGGCCGCCAGGGACCCCGCGTCAGATGATGATAATGACGAAGATGAAGTTTCTGTCAATACCGTTTCCCTCCGTAGTAAAAAAGGAAAGGCAAAAGAAATTGGAGTTTGATCTTTCGACCAATTTTGAAACTTGCAGAAGCGAAAAGCAATTGTATTCAACTTTTCACAACATGTAAATCTTGTAAAAAATATATTGATTTCTTAATTAAAACGAATTTAGCGCAGATGATATCTAGTCAAAAAGACGACTGTCTGACTTCCAAGATACTAGATACCATTCAAACAGAATTGACCAAATCAGAAACAAGAAAAAAATTGAAATGTGCTATTGATCCATTTGGTCTTTATATATATAATTATGTGAGACCCTATGGTTTATCTATAATCGCATCAATTGCTCTGATTTTTATTTTGCAATTAGTTTTGATAATTCAGTTTCAAAATTTCAAAGTGTTATTTCAAGTCCCACAGGTCATACACTAGACGCTTTGGGTATAAATAAACAAAGTGACTACATTGTAACCTTTGGATAAAATGTCGAAAATGAAAAGCAATCTCGTCAAGCTCAAGCAAGACTTGTTGGAAATGTCAAAAACTGACCGCTTTTGGTTTTTAAGTTTTTTAAAGTCCAATAACATTAAACTTTCAGATAGTGATGGAATCAAATTTATAAATATTTCTGAAATTCCTGAAAATGTTATAACGAAACTTGAACTGTTGATATTGCACAAGAAACATCAGTTGAATCAATTGGTCAACGGATTCTCTCCAAATGCGGCAATCACCATGGTTCAAAAAAAAGATAACAACCAAACACTTTTTAACTTCTTAAAACACGAAAACAATTCAAGCGACAATATTTTGCAACAAGATAGGAAAGTTTTCACGATTTCGGATAACAACGATGACAAGTGCGCAAATAAACGCGTCACAATTATGGGCTGTGCTGAAAGTTCCTTTCCAGAAGATTCCGACGACGAAGGTGGTATAACAGGGGAAAAACAGTTCAAACAATTAACATGGTCCCCTCTCCAAAGACGTATAGAAAAGAAAATAAAGGATTGTATGAAAAATCTCGCAAACAGACATGTGTACTCCGAAAAGTCATACGGACAAGATATTCATGATAGGGACGACAGCGACGATGCACAAAGTGATATTTTAAATATTCATGCCGATGAAGAAGATGACATGGAAGAAATGCCTTCTGCAACTTTAGATATTAAACCTCAGGAGAGCGACGATGAAAATGACGAAGGACCTGAAGAAAAAGATAAAGATGTTTCTGTAAATTTAGATTTACAACAACATTTTCAAGATGAAATGGATGATCCCGACCTCGAAGTAGACAGCGTTGTAGATAACGATGCTGCAAGCATTTTTGAAGATGATTCCGTGATGGAAACAGACATGGATTCTGCATTTGAAAACGACATTAAATGCGAATTCCCTGCAGTTCCAATGAAAGAAAGATACCTTTTCTACAAGCAACTATTGCGGAACAAGGTTGATTTTGGAGAAACTGATGATCTAGGATTTGATTAATATTTTTTCTGTTTTTCTGACTGTTTTGGGTGTTTTTAACCATTTGTTATGTAATCGATGTACAGGACGTTTTCATTTTCCTTTCCTATTGATCCCTATTCTGTAAACAACTCGAAATTTCATCATAACCATTTATCAATAAAAATGTTTTTTCAAGAACCGATCCCTTGCTTCTGTATAAATTGGCGCCGATTCACTAAATATTTGATGGATCACAATGACAGTTTTATCGATAAAAGATATTCTTTCGAAGCCCATAACACGTTACTGCTCCATCGTTCTTTCGAAAGGGAAACGGAAAGGTGTCAGATGCAACAGACGGATTATTTCAAAGTCGGACAACTTTTGCAAGATTCACTTAATCAAATCGGAAATTGTTCCTTTATGTGACATAATCTTGACCAAAGGAGAACGTAAGAATCAACTTTGTAATCGAAAAGCCACTTACTGGGGTGATGACAAACAAATTTGCAAAATTCATTCCTCTTTGGAAATGAAAAGACCTTTTAATCCTTATCATGAAACAGAATTCGACGTGGTCTTTAATACTTCAAAAAATAACGAAAATATTGTAATTTCATCATCATTTTCATCTTTAGACGCTCGTCGATTATCCAAAGAACTTTTAAACGAACTCGGAAATTCTTTTAACATGAACCCCATCTAGTTTTAAAACAATAATTCTTTATGACATGATAAATTAAAAGTTTTGCTGATAATAAAAACGTTTGTCCTACTAAATAATACAATGAGTCACAAAGATGTTGTGCAACATAATCGAATGACCAAACCTAAAAGGGATGTTTCTTTCAATATTTTGATTCTTGGATATTTTTCCAGATTCAATCTCGGAGATGACATGTTTAAAGACATCTGGAAGTTTATATTTTCAAGACCAAAATTTCAGCAACATCGTTTGACTTTTGTATCAATTGATGATTTAGATGTACACACATTCTCATTGCCTTATGACATTGTTCTACTTGCTGGTGGTGATATTCTAAATTACTATTTCCTGAAAGATTTTGAAAAAAGATTAGCAAATATCAAATTTAATGGAAAGTTGGTCGCTTTTTCGGTGGGGGTACCTTATCAAATCGTTGTGATTGATGGACTTTTGGACAATTTCGACTTTATCATGTGTAGGGCAAAAGTTGATGCAAGCAATCTGCAAAGACGCTTTGGATATGATACAATTCAATACTTTCCTGATTTGTCTGTATTCCTTCCGCTGGCATTTCCTTCTTCAAAAGACCTTCCGTTTTTTTGGATCAAAAAACATAAAAAAACCATTGGGAGAAAAAACGTGGGTGTTTTCTTGACCCGAAACATTTATAAAAATAATTCACATTACAAGAAGATTGTCAAAAACATTGCAGAGGCATTCGATCGTCTAGTCGAATCAAAAGACTCAGCAAATAACTTATTGGACGGTGTGGAGCTCTTCCTCATAGCTTTCAACACTTCAGACATTAATTCATGCGAAGATGATCGGTTGATTAATCGCGATGTACACAATCAGGTCAAAAACAGACATCTGATTCATCTTGTTCCAGAATCCATTAATGTATCTGAAATGTGGAGCATATTTCAACATGAGCTGGACTTTAATATTACAATGAGATACCATGCACACATGTTTTCAATTGTCTCAAAAGTCCCATTTGTGTCTCTCTTTACTACAAAAAAAGTCAAAAACCTCCTTGAAGATCTAGAATTGCAACAGCATGGGTACGCGTTACCACTCAATGGACATGATCTTCCAATCGATTTCTCACCAGATCTATTTCTAAAATCTTTTCATGAAGCTTTCAACAAAAGAGAAAATATAACAGACAAAATGAAAGCATATCTCGAAAAAGTTCACTTTGACATCTTTGAAAAAGAGCTGAATTATGCCTTGGATAGTTCCATAGTAAAACCTGTCAAGTCGTTTACCAATATTTTATCGATAATTGAATCTTTGGTAAAGAATATTATCCCGGAAAATAAAGATGAAGAATGTGTTGGAGAGATAGCCAAACAAATATATGAAGGAAAAAAAACATTTTCATCTATAATAGCCGGAAAATTGACAAAGTCCAATCGCGACAAATTAGCCGATTTTTTGTCAGCACTCGCTTGTTTCGGACTGACCAAAATACCTTTTCCAACATATCATTTTGGCATGACCAAGGAGATTCTGACGGATTCATTCCGAGCGAAAGAAGAATTTCAATGGGTTTGGGAAGACTTCCAAAAACAGCACAACCATGAAATTGACGATTGCAATCTAAAACGGCTTCCAAAAGTGTCACATTTTAACGCCAAGTTTGTCGGAGTGGATGACTTTAGGGGTTGTCATAGGAGCGGGTGGCAGTATGCAGTCGACAATCTCCTTCAGTTTCATTCTGAAAACAGTGGACTTATTTTTGACAATTACATAGACAGAACTTTTCATTGGGCGCATGATATTTATCGATACATGAATGTGATACCATTTGACAAACCGTGGTGCGGATTCATTCACCATACATTTGACGAAACATTTTCTGCCTACAATGTCCCAAATCTTTTTCGCAATCCGACATTTATTGAATCTTTAGGAAACTGTCATGCTCTTTTTACATTGTCACTTGATCTAGCTTGCAAATTGAAAATTCTTCTCAAGCAGTGCGGTTTCGAGCATGTTTTGGTACAATCGTTTTGTCATCCAACCGAATTCTCTGATAATTTGTTTTCTATAGAAAAATTTTCAAATAACCACATACGAAAAGTAGTGCAAATTGGGGCATGGATGAGAGATAATTATGCCATTTACAGGTTAACTCCAAGAGACACTGGTGACATATTTCATATTCAAAAGGCAGTTTTGAAAGGTAAAAACATGAGTAATTATTTCAAACCAGACAAAATGACACTAACTGTAACTGGATTGGAAGATGACAACCCGGGAAACATATTTGTTTCTTCGGAAGACGGTTATTCATATGATTATACCTTCAGCAAACAACCATCTATCGATAGATTTACTGAAAATAAATTTGCTCTTGGTCTCATTCAAAGCATTCATTACGAATGGATCAGTGTTGAAATTATTGATACACTTGACAATGAATCATATGATAAACTTCTTTCAGAAAATATTGTGTTTCTCAAATTGATCGACGCTTCTGCAGTAAATACAGTCATTGAATGCATTGTTCGGTCCACGCCCATTCTGGTGAACCCGCACCCCGCGGTGGTGGAGCTTTTGGGAACATCTTATCCTTTCTATTATTCAACAATTGGAGAAGCGGGGTCGAAGGTGAACGACTTTCACCTCATTGCAAAAACCCATGACTATCTCTTGAATATTGACAAGTCTAGTCTTACCATGAAACATTTTTGTGAAAGCATCGACAGTTGGTTTACTGCAAATCCGGTCAAAATGTATAAATAAGAAAGTGATTTTATACGGAAACGGAGTTGTCTTGAAGCAATGTCCTTGATTGAAGAATATTATGACACTTTCGATGAATTTTCACTAAAATATAAAAATGTTGCTGTTCTCATGCAAGTGGGTGGTTTTTATGAAATGTATTCTTCTATTGATGAAAACAGAGGAAACGCAACCAAAATAGCGCCACTCATTAATTGTGAACTTGCAGTGAGAGCCGACAAGAAAACGCTCATGGGTGGATTTCCTCTCAAATCCTTGGACAAAAATATTGCCAAGCTCGTAGAACATGATTATACAGTTGTTGTTCTTGAGCAAAAATCTAAAGTGGATTGCAAAGATGATTCCAGTATGGAGTTGGAACCTGATGTGGAAAAGTCACAGAGAATGAAAAGATTGGTGACGCAGATTATTTCAAAGGGAACATTTCTTGAAAATCCAAAACTTTTCAACAACACATTGGCGATTTACTGCAAGAGATATTCAAAAGACTACATTACCTTTGGCATCGCAAACACAGATGCTGTTCTATACGGAAATATAATCACTCACGAAGTGCGATCTCTTCCAGACGACAAGGGGATCGCCATAGACACTGTTTTGAAACTAGTCACTCAATATAATCCTGTCGAATGTGTTGTTGTAACCACCAATGGTCAATGGGAAAAAGACATTGACCATCTAGGTATTTCATGTCCTATTTTCAAAAGAGATGTACAGTCCTTG
>KZ993945.1:0-22303 GCA_003614705.1 Blyttiomyces helicus | reverse complement strand
ACCAGTGGTCACCGACAAGTGAAGTCACCACCAATCAAGCTCACTTGAATAAGAAGGGCGTAAACAATGATTGGACCAATGGGGGCTTCGTCAAAGGAGGCGTGAAAAATATTATCAAATTAGTTGCTGTAGCACTACCCTGCTTGTGCACTGGGAGTGAGAGTGTTACCGCAGCTTCAAAAATCCAGCTGGGCGGAGGCCGGGCATGATCTGCAGCCTCCGCTTCCGCCTGCACCTCCATGTACATCTCCGTACCCAAGATCTGGGCTTCATGAGCTGTGTGGTGGTTTGACTTGTTGGTGTGGATCAAAGGATCAAAGGCACATTCTGCGTTGGAGACCTCCATCTGGCACTGGAACCTGTGGCTAACTGCTTGGGCTAGGGGCTTCCATAATAAATTTGGCCCTGTGGCGTCCCACCTTGTGCATGTTTGCCTCCCCGACCTCCAGCTGGTCCTGATCTGCAAACTTCACCTCCAAAACCACGTCCGCTCCAGGAGAGCCTCTGGAAATTTACTGCAGGTTATGATATTTTTGTTGACACCAAATGTCGGTGGTGCACCTGGTAGAGGAGAGGGGCGCCACCTTGTGGCGCCAGCCCAGTTTGGATAAGTGTAGGACGGGGTGTCCAGCTCAGGTAGAGTTATGGCTGAGGGTTAAGGCCGTCCTGCTACTGAAACTGCTCACCAACTGGACTGGGACAGGGAGCTGACCAGACTGTGAAGTTGCCCAGAGCTACCTGGGCCTCCTGTAATGGAAGGTCTTTGCGCCAGTTGCGGGGGAAGGGGAAGACGTGGTGTGTAGGGAAGGATTCTGCATGACAGACTGGCAGAGGGCGACAAAGATTTTGGCCTGGTTGAGGATACTTTTGCGCTAGGCCCTGCTTTGGGGGTTGAGGTAGATGATACTGAGCTTTTTGTAGGTGGTTGCCATGTAGTCACCGATGCTAGCTAGGGAGAGAAAATGGCAACACCAGGTTGGTGAGGGCTCCCTCCAAGGGTCGCAATCAATGTGAAGAGGTGCAAGCCAATCGTGGGGTGACAAGGAAGGTCATTTTTGTAGTACAAGATGAAGTCAACTTCTGAAATGGGGGGCTCCTTATTGTGGGCGCAGGCCAGGGAAGCGTGGTTCTCCAGCTTGTGGATGACAATGTTGAGCTTGGTGAGTCTTGCCCCAAGCTTCAAGAATGTGAAGTCGTCTCTGACTCTTCCGATCACAACTTTGGGGAATACCTTGTTAGCAAAAGCATGGATTTAATCAGAGATACAAGATTACCCAGGGGGCATGGCTCCTGCGTCATACTCCAGGTGCTTCTGGTATGCCCATTCTTTTGCTGCGCCAGTCAGGGGTGATTCGAAGATATCCGCCATACTGCTAGGAGTGAGGGTAGGCACAGGACAGCAATATATGATGCTTGACTGTTTGGGACGCTGGTAGGTGGGAAGCTGGAAGGCGCCGTAAGTGGTTGTGCATGGAGTGCCCTGTGTATATTTATGTGCCAACATAATTGTGCTCAAACTTGCTTCATCTATCCCCAAAACCCCATTGACACCTCCATCCCCTCTGAAATTATTGGTACATTTAAAGTCCGGAAGTGCTCCTTTGATTTTTGAACGTAGCAGTTCAATACAAGTATCTCCCTTGAACACTATAATACTGTTGTAAACCTCCTCCAAGTCCCCTGGTGCGAGAACTGCATCGAGCGTCACGACGTTCTTGTTAACTCTCCGATCCTCTCGAATGTGGAAATTGACTCTATCAGGAACTTGCGGGCAAGACAGAGTCCTGACTAAGGAGCCGCCGGACTACATGCGCGCCCTAGACCACGCCCTTGAGATCAAGTCCACCCTCAACGACCTCATACCTGACACCCTGGCTAAGTCCTCTGCCAAGCACCACAGTATCGAGCCGGTGGATGGTGCTCGTCAGGCCAGCTTCTTGAGCTCGTCGAGGTTGAGGTCGCAGTACTGTAGATGCCATAGTTAGACCATAGGTGAGGGCTGGACGTCTGCTGCCGTTGCCATCAGAACTGGGTGGTCCCAACTGTTGAGTGCGTAGAGAGTGCCTTTAGGTGTCCCCGGTGCTTGTTGCTTGTTGTCTTTGTACTCTTTGCCTGGGAGGCTACGTAATTCCAGCATTGTAAAAGCATGAAACCTCATTTTTGCCCAACATTGTGATTGAAGAGGGAGAGGGTGAAGGATGCCAAACCGCTATTTTGAGTCCTACAAACCCCATCACTCTGGGCAGCTGGTAAGGTAGGCTTGAAAATCAAAAAATGTGCCTAACCACAAGTAGTTGAAGCAGATCTCGTGGGCGCCTTCGGCAATGCCTTGATGTCCACCCTCTATTAAGTAGCTGGTCACGATACTCCTCAATAATTGACCTGGGGATGAACCTCCAGACGTAGGGGCAACTCTTGTAGTAGAGAAAGCCATTACTGCTGGTGAGATACTTGTGAAGGCCAGAGGGTGCAGGCGTTGGAGGTGGGTGTTTGTACAGACTGGCTTTGACCTTCCATAGATCAGGTAGTTTAGTTTGGCCAGCTTCATTTTGCTCAAGAAGTGGGAGACTGGGCAAATGTGAGGCAGGATTGTGAGGCGTTTGATAGTTTGCAGAGAGGCGACAGGATGAGGTTGCTTCTTTAGCAACCAGCCTCCAATTTTACTGTAAACTCAGACACATCGGAGAGGGCGTAGGTAGTCTTGCTGGAGTCAGAGTGGCCAAGAAATGGTGCTTTTGAGACTGCTAACTTGGCGCAGACAATGTTTGCAGGCTTCCTATCAAGAGCAACTGTTTTAAGACCAAAGGTAGCTCTTAGAAAGTGAGTGCAATCTCTGCTTACCATTGATGTAGGGAAGCAGGCAGTTGGTGAAGGCAGGAACCAACTTGATCTTGTGGGTGTTACTTTAATTTGTCCAATATCAAGAATTTGGAGGGGGCTATCGCAATGTGGCTTTGGCCAACTTGGTGCCTGCAGAATTTGACCTCAAGGAAGCCACCGGAACAATCTCTCTGCTTGATGTTGATTTGGTGCTGAAGGAAAATGGTAAGGATCTCTTCCAAGTGGTTCTTGGGTTCCGCCTCAGTTGTGGAGTAGATGAGGATGTTAAGAGTAGGATGATGAAAACTTCTACAGTCATAATATTGGGGATGCAATAGTCAAGGCACTGCAACCCCCTCCTATTAGACTTCCTATGTATGGTCCCTGGTGTGCAATGAAAGGCGGGGGGTCTTAGGCCCTGGTATCACGTCAAGCTGCAGGACTGGGGCCGAGTTGATGGCAGGCCATGTCAGGGGCAGCAGGCTTGATGGTAGGATGTTGAGGGTGTGGTCTTGATGACAGGACTTGAAAGGGGGGGTTACATAGGTGCAAGCAACAGGAGGCAGTGTGAGGAGAGGAGCTGGAGGGTTCTAGGCAGGAAGGGTTCCGGGAGGCAGGTCTAGATTGTATTGCCCAGGACTGGTGTTGATCAGGATGGTTTACTATGGGTTTGGGGCTATGCTAGGGATTAGGGCTATGCTGGTGATTGGGGCTGTGGCATGGATTGGGGCTGTGCTATAAGGTATCCAAGTGCCGTGGCTCTGCATCATGATATGTACCTTGGCTCAGTGTCATGACTTGCACCGTGGCTCCAGGTCATGACCTGTACCGTGGCTCTGGATCATGGCCTTCACCTTGGCTTTGGATGGTGACCTGTACCGTGGCTTTCTGTCATGACCTGTACTGTGGCTCTGGGTCAGGACTTCTATCTTGACTCTGGATCATGACAGCACTTCCTCCTCTAGCAACAAGTTCCAGGAGGAGCGAACTTGGGCTTGGCTGGGTTTTGCTGGTGGAACTCATCGACCTTCTCTGGGGCGTAAGCCAGATGGGCTGCACACTCCCAGGCTTGTTTGCTTGGCCCGTTACCTCTCCAGTCAACCAAGGAGCAAAGTCGCCGCCCCAGGATCTTGGAATCAAGGATTCTCTGACCTTGTACTCAAATTTGTTGCAAATCTCTACAGGTGGATGAGGTTGCGGAGTACCACTCAGGATGTTGGAAGGGTGATATGGTTCAAGGAGGGAGACGTGCAACACCGTGTGAATGTGCATAGTCTCTGGTAGTGTGAGGCGGAACGTGACGGGGTTGATGCAGGCTGCCATGGGGAACAGCCCGAGTCGCTTGAAGTCTCGCTTGTCGGAGGGTCTTGAGGTTCGCACATTGCGGCATGGCAGCCATACTTTGTCCCCAACTTTGAAGTCTGGGTCTTCCTTGCGATGCGAGTCCGAATGTCTCTTGTAGCTTTCCCGAGCTGTCTTGAGATGCACAGCCAGTTCTTTGGGTATGGTGACAAGATTTGAGAGGCATTCTGGGCAGCAGGATTCCTTGTGGTAGTTGGTAGGGAGATATCATAGTGATGGTGGAAGCCGTAGTTGGCCCAGAAGGGGGTTTGACAGGTGGATGCATGCCAGGCATTGTTGTAGGCAAATTTGGCAATCGGTAGAAGGTCAGTCAAGTTGTCATGCTGGTAGTTGATCGTACAGCGGAGATACCGCTCAAGGGTTTGATTGGTACATTCTATATCTCCGTCTGTTTCCGGGTAGAACCCAGAGGAGAGGTTTGCTTTGATTCGGAAGAACGACTTGACAGACTTTGCAAGTTGAGGCCGCAAGTAGTCACAGTAGACTAACTCAATAGTCTTCTGGATCCCGAAGCGGCCAGCTGCCAGGGAGTCGTGTCCTGATTGGAGTCATTGGAGTCGCCCAGGCCCATCAGGGGCGTACAGGAGACCGTTCCAGTATAGTATAAGGTTGTTGTTGAGGGCGAAGTTATCATAGTTGTCGCGGATGCCCGGAGTTTTGGGTTTTCAAAGGTGGGTGATGACATCCGAGGCTAGTGGGTCCTTTTTAAGGTCTTGGCGTATTGGGTTGATGAGGGAGTCCTCGAGAGGGAGCAGAGAAGGCTTGAAGGCCCTTTGGACCTAAGATTACTTGCTCTTGTTGTGTTATGGCCTCATCCGCCTCTTTAGGCGACAGGAAAGACAGCAACACAGGGCATCAGGTTTCCCTTGAAGACGGCCTTCACAGTGGGAGATGACGAAATTGAAGCAGGACCAGGACATTGGCTATGGCGCTTGACGTCAATTCAGCACCCGAGGGATATGAAGTAGGCGAGATTCTTGTGACCTGAGTAGATGATGACTTGATGGGGGCATCCTTTGAGAAAGTGTTGCCACTCCTTGAAGGAGTGCACAATGGCGAGTTGTTCCTTGTAGTAGATTTCATAGTCAATTTTGGCATCTCTGAACTTGCATGAATAGAAAGCAACAGCGTACAGGCAGCAAGCAGGGTCATGTTGGGAGAGAACAGCGCAGATAGCAAAGTCTGAAGCATCTGTCTACATGACAAAGGTGTGTGCGGGGTCCACATGTAGGAGGACAGGGGCGGGTGTGAAGGCGGTCTTGAGTTTCTCGAAGGCTGGGGAGGCAGGGAGGACCAATGGAAGGGATTGTCTTTGCTTGTAATTCTGGTCAGCAGTGCAGCAATGGAGGAGTAGTCTTTGATGACCATCAGTAGAGGTTTGCGAAGCCGAGGAGGCATTGGACCTTGCTAATTGAGGTCAGAGTTGCCAAGTTCAGGAGTGGTTTGATCTTGCATGAGTCCATGGAGATGCCTTTGGTTGAGACAGCGTAGCATGGGAACTCCACCTCGGTCTTGTTGAACTTACACCTTTCCAGCTTGGCATAGGAGCGTGCATCTTGTAGCCTCAGGAGGACAAGACGATCATGCTCAGACTTCGTCTTGGAGAAGACAAGGATGTCATCAACATAGACAACCACAAAGTTGACCAGGTACGCGCAGAAGAGGTCGTTTTCCATGTGCTGGAACACAGCAGGAGCATTGGTGAGACCTAAGGGCATGACTGTGTACTCAAAGTGGCCGTATCTGGTCAGGAAGGCAGTTTTCCATTCATTGCCGTGCTTGATGCTCACAAGGGTGTAGGCCCCACGGCTTTCTATTTTTGAGTAGATGCTAGAAGAGCTGAATCGTTTGTGGAGTCAAGAGATCATTGGGCGAGAATAGCGGTTCTTGGTAATGATCTCGTTGAGCCTGCGGTAGTCAACGCACATGCGCAGGGAGCCGTCTTCTCTCTTGACAAAGAGGATTTGTGCACTGGCCGGGAGCTTGGAATGTCGAATGAAGCCATTCGTGAGGTTTTCTTTAATGTAGGCTTGAAGTGCTTCTTGCTCAGTGCGTGAGAGGACATAGATGGGACCAAAGGGCGGTTGTGTGTTCGTTTCCAGGTCAATAGCGCAGTCGTAGGAGCAATGTTCTGGTAGTGTACTCGCTTTGTCGTGGTTGAACACTTCTTGACAGGCTTGGTACTTGGGTGGGAGCCGCGGGTCTTTGGCAGGCTCTGTGACTGGTCTCGGGGACACAGCATTAGTAGCCATGACTTCCTTCCTGTCACAGAGGGCAGCCAACTTGGCAGCGGAGACTTGACAGACTAGATGGTTCTTCACATTTGCTGGGCTTCACGGGACGTTGATGTCGGAGGGCTTAATTTGGTCCATAGGAGGTTGCTTAAAGAGGGTTGCGGGACAGATCTGGGGGACTTGACTTGATGACTTCTGGAGTGGCTTAAGGGATGCCGGAAACCAAAGGGGACGAGCTCCCCAATCAATTTGTGGACTGTGGAGCTCCAACCAGGAAAGGCCGAGAACGACTGGATTGCTGGCACAGGAGATGACGTTAATCATCATTGCTAGAGTGTCCTTCCACAATGACCCTGGTGGGCACTGTTTTGTGGGAGACTGCTCCAGAGGTGATGATGTGGCCATCTACGACCTCTACCAATACGGGGTAGATTTACTTGATGAGTTACAGATGAATTTTTGTGGCAAAGTCTCAATCCATGAAGCAGGCTGACGCACCTGAGTCAAGAAGGGCTATTGTGGCAGTCTTGCCAGAGTTGGAATGGCGGAGGAGCACAGGTAGTTGGAAGGCAGTGCATGGGTCAGGGCCAAACAGGAGTCCGTGTTTGCTAGGGAGGATGTTTTTGCGCAGGCACATGGCCCCCATTGTGGCTGGACGATGTCGTTACGAGGCTCTTTTGTCTGGGGCTTTGCAGAGCTTGGGGTCGCGACTTGTTGGGCTTAGTGGCGCGCTTTGGCAGGGCATTCAAGCAAGAGGTGGCCTGGGCCGCCGCAGATGTGGCAGAGGTTTTCTCGATGTAGGTGTTCCTTTTCTTGTTCCCTGAGTCGCTTGAAGTTCACGGCAACAATTTGCATCAGATTGTCCTTGGTGGCTGCTGGGTTGTAGCTTCAAGTCATTTGTGGCTGGTGACCGTGGTTGTGTTGGATCTGTATATCTTGGCAACGCTCATAGAGGCAGTTGTCACATTCAACGGCTTGCGTTATGGCTTCCAAGAGAGTGCCAGGATCTGGCGTCATCAGCAGCAGGTCCTTGACGCCACCGTCAAGGCCAAAGCAAAACTAGTTGATGAGGGCGGCATCTCCCCAGGGAACATCTTAGGCAAGGTGGCGGAACTGGGGGGCATAGGTTGAAGCTGGGCGAGAGCCCTGATTGAGTGCCTGTAGCTTGGTGGAGGGGCTTCGTTTCTTGTCAGCATCACCCAAGGTTCACGAGAATTCTTGGAGGAATGCGTCGAAATCATCAGGTTGTGGGGACTGCGTTTCGAGGAGCAGTGCAACCAATCCAGGGCTGTGCCAGCAATCAGCGTGCTGACTAGTCCAAATTGGGCTGATCTGTTGGGGTAAGGTTGAGATTGAAGCCGGAGGACGAGTCACACATGGTAGATGAAGCCGCAAAAAGATGATCGGGTACCATCAAACTTGTCAGGGAGGCTGATTTTGTATTCTTGATGTTGGGCTGATGTTGTTGGTGGTTGGTGGACTTGCGAGACAGCCTCCAGGAGATACTGGTTCTTATGTTGAAGGTGTTGTGGTATGGCGAGGACTTGTTCAGGCTTGTGGTCATGGTAGTAGATTTCTTGCAGGTAGGCGGGGAGAGATCATGATTCAACTGTCAGGGGCAGCAGGCTTGATGGTGGGATGTTGACATTGTGGTCATGATGACAGGACTTGGAGAAGGGGGTTGCCAAGTTGCAAGCAACAGCAGGCAAGGGGAGGAGAGGAGCTGGAGGTTTCTCGACAGGAAGGGGTCTTGGAGGTTGGACTAGATTGTATTGCCCAAGACCGGTGATGATCAGGATGGTTTAAAATGGGAGGGATACGTAGGTCTATTTATAGGGGAAGCTTGGGGCTGTGCTGGGAGTTCGGGCTGTGCTGGGAAATGAGGCTGTGCTCCGGATTGGGGCTGTGCTGGGGATTGGGGCTGTGCTGGGGATTGGGGCTGTGGCATGGATTGGGGTCTGTGCTAGAAGGTATCCAAGTGCCATGGCTCCGGATCATGAAATGTACCATGGCTATGGATCATGACCTGTACCTTGGCTCTGGATGGTGACCTGTACTGTGGCTCTGGGTCATGACCTGTACGGTGGCTCTGGGTCAGGACCTGTACGGTGGCTCTGGGTCATGACAGGCCGCGCTAAATACTTAGCTGGTTAAAGAGTGAAATGATTGGGTTACAAGAGCCGGAAGGAAGGCTGTGATGGTAGCATAAAGGTTTGGCCGATGTGATCAAACTTGACCAATTGTTATTTTCTGTCTGTTTGCCAGACATTGAGCAGCTCCTGGACCTGCTGGTCAAGTGGAAGTCCATAGATTATGTGGGACCAAATTGATGACACGATGAAGAGGCGAGGCTAGCACAAGCACTTCCTTTGAGACAGTGTCTTGGAAACAGATGTCCCCTTGGGTCATTTGACATGAGGCTGTTGCTTCACTCCAAGTGGCCTGCTTGACGGGAATGGGCTCTGAGGACAAGTCCTCGCAGAGCAGGTTTTCCAAGCTAAAGCGGTCTGGGAAGATGAAGGTGTTGCATTGAGTCAATGTGCACCTGGATGATCTTGCTGTTGAACAAAGCGTGATCAACAAGGGGTTAATAATGATCAGATCAATGGGGGTCTAATCGAAGGCGATAGCAGAAGCATATTCAGTCCAAAGCCCTGATTGCGCCCAGGCAGTGAGGGGGTCACAGCCAGCACCCTCAAAAATACTGCTGGGCACGCGCGGGGCTTCATCAGCCTCCTACGCACCAGCATGCTCCCCCCCACACACATCCATCACCAAGATCTCGGCTGCAAGCGTTGTGTGGAGGATCAGTTTGGTAGTGTGGATGAAGGATCAAAGGTGTATTTTGTGTTGTAGACCTCAATCTGGCCTTGAAACCCTTGTCTACCACCTTATCCCTAAGGCCTTGCATAATACGTCTTCACTTGCGGCGCTCCTTTTGGTGCACGACAGGCCCCGTGACCTCCCGCTGCTCCAGATCTCCAAACTGCTGCTCCTGCTGTCCGCTCCCAGGTGTCGCATAAAAATAGTTCTCTGAAGAGGACTATAAATCTGAATGATAGTTAGGCGCCTGATAGAGTTGAGGGGCACCAGTTTGACTAAGTGTAGGTCAGGGTGTCGAACTCAGGTAGAATGGTGGCTGGGGTTACGAAGGGATTCCGCCAATGTAATGGCTGGCCTACTGGATAGGGGTGTGCAGATGAACAAGCTACCATGTCAGCAGAAGCTGCATCCGCCTGCTGTAAGGAAAGGTCCTCTTGCAGGTCATGTGGGACGCGGACAACCCAGAGTTTAGAGAGGAATTGTGCGCGACACGATGGCCAAGCAGATTGAAGTATTTTTCCTTGTTGATGGTGTGTCCTTGCTAGGCCCTGCTCATGGTGGTCAAAGGGACAAACTCCAGCTTTTTGTTGAAAGTTGCTGTTAGTTGAATGATGCCAAGAAGGATGATGGGCACCATAAGATTGGTGAGCGTTTCTTGGAAGGTCCCAATCCATGTGAGGTGGTGCAAACCATGCGTGGGGTGATAACGAAGGGAGGTTTTGTAGTTTGAGATGTAGTCGTCTTCCGCAATGGGAAGCTCCTTTTTAGAGCAACTGCCAGGCAAGATTGGTTCTCCAGCTTATGGAGGGGGAAGGTGAGCTCATTGAGACTTGTGCTGAGTGTCAGGAGTGTGAAGTCTTGGTTGAAGTCGTTGATCAAGATTCAAGGGAAGAACCCAACAGGAAAAGCCTCATGATTGGTGAGGGCTGGCGATGGTATGGGACTGAGATGTTGGGCCTGGACTGCTCGGGACAAGGGTGGCTTGGAAGCTGGAGGCAAGCCCTGGTTTCTTCAAAATGGAATCCCCTTTGTATTGAGGTGCCAACCATCTTGTGATCAACGTCAGCTCCTTTTTCCCGCAAAATAATATCCACACTTCCCTCTCCTCTGAAATTATTGCCACACTTGACGTATGGAAGTGCTCCTTTGGTTCCTGAACATAACATTTCATCGCAAGTGTGTCCCTGGAACAAAACAGAACTGTCGCTGATCTCCTCTGTGGCCCCAGATGTGATAACTTCCGAGAGCGTCTCAATCTGCTTGTCTCCCTGATTGTAACCAGCTCGACACTGCCCCTGTCACAAAAATTGCAGGCAACTTACGAGACTCTGTGTTGGCTAAGGAGCAGCTCAACTACATGCGCCCTGATGACCTTCCCCTTGAGATGTAGTCTGGTCTCAACAGCCCCCCTCCTGACACTCTGGCGCCCGCGGCCTTACCCAGTTCTTGAATGGGACTCTCCCCAAACACCCATAACATCCAGATGCTTGTCTGATACACCAATAAGCTCTAGGCCTGCGTCAAGAACTAGTCAGAGATTGCTAAGCAACTCTCACAACTGCAATCAGAAACCAAACCGTGAGTCTGGACCAAGCACGAACAGTTCTTCTTCGAGCACATGCTGCATGCCATCTTGATTGTGCCGGTCCTCTCCAGCTTTGATCCCGGCCTCCAAACCCACTACTACTCCAATGCCTCCTACGCTCTGTAGCTGTATGGGTGGCTCTGCGCACCATAAATGATGACATGACTGTGATACCACGCCAAACCAGCATAAGGGGACTGATAAAGCTTTCTCAACTCAGACTGATCTCCTATTTCATTAACAAGATGAAGCCACCACAGTAGAACTACTGGTTCAGGAATGAGAATTGCTCACCCTTGCTATACTTCTGAAGGCCAACCGCCACCAGCCATCTGTCCTTCTTTCACGAGCTTTATCATTTACCTCAACACTCAGCTGAAGTAAACCCGCAGCAAATTCCGTCTTATTGAAGAACTCCATGAACACATCTTGTCAATTTTATACCTACCAGCATAATTCGTGTTTCTGGTACGCGCCGAAATGACAGGCGTCTTTGCCCACGATTTGCTGAAATGGCAAGAGCTGCAATAGCATGGTTCACCTTCGTTGCCTCCTCCCTGACGGCAAGGAGGTCTTTTCAGCCTCACTCCTTTTGAAAGCAAGTGATGTGCAATGAACTATGCCCTCATGTGGCATCACAGCACCATGATCCCAATCAACCGCCTTGCGGTGAATTATGCCCACGTGCGGCAAGACAGAGCCCTGGTCTTGATACCACCCACAGAAGTGTGCCCCAAACGACTCAACACCAAACTCAGTAACGCCTTCGAAAATCTTGATATAACAAGCCGCACCTCCCACAACATCCACTCCTCCTCCTTGGAATCAGTCAGAAAACTCCAATCTCGATGCCCAACAGAAGCTGGCACAGGTTCATAAACAGGAACCAGCTGTGTTGGTCACAGTTGAGGTGCTGCACAACCCAACTCAGCCGACTTTGCCACTGCGGGGCTGAATGAATTCCCCCTACCGACTCTGTTGCCTACACAATCAACAGATGGTTTTAACAAGCGCATTGCCTGTCATCTTTGCATCACCATCATCCACGTCTAGCTTAGCCTTTGGGACTACTGGAAGGCTGCGAGAGGGCCTATTTGGACTTCACTGATTCACGGGTGCTGGGCTCGGTTCGACTCAGATTACTTGGGCTGTCAGGTTGTTTGGACATTTATGAGGAAGGGAGCCATCGTTGCGGGTTGAAGGTCGCATTTCCCTCCTTCCATTCAGGCGTTGAGCTGAGAGGGCTTATATTGGGACCTCATGGGGGCTGCGCATTTCTGGACTTCGATTATCAGGGCGAGTCAGGCTGTTTGGACATCTTGAGGTCTGGAAGTGTTACCTTGGTTGTTGGAAGTGCTAGCTTCGATGCATCAGCCTCTATATTCAGGCTTGAACCTCCTTGTGTTCCACACCCATCCAGCCTTCCCCAAATTCATTCTCTGAAATTTCTTTCCCACTTCAACGAGTTTGAGGTGTCTCCTCAGGTCACAAATAGTCACAATTTCACACATAAACCACATTGATTCCACCCAGGCCTGTGCCCCCTTCCGGTGACCCGCTCCTTTACCAGGCACCTTGTAACAACATCGGCGTATCATCTAACAAAGGATAATGACAAGCGTTGTAGATACTAAGGGAGTTTTGCATTTTGCGCATTGTGTGACATACTTCTGTGCACAGGAGAGGAGATCTGTGACTGTATTATACTGTAATGGGAGATATTGGATTGCGAAGTCAAACTCCAGTAATGCCTCAACCCATCCAGCCTGTTTCCTACTGGACTTTGCTTGTGTGTTCAAGATAATAGGAGACCTGTGGTTGTTCAACACGCCAAACTGCACCCTAATCACTCCTTTGGTTGAGAATAGTTGCACTTTATTACATGGCCACCAACCTGTTGCTTTCCTCACTCCCCGGAAACAAATCTCATCAAGACAACACACCCGGGTATAATGCATAGCGTCAGGACAACCAGAGGCTAGCAAGGCCCATAAACAACAACAACTACTGTAGCGTTCTCTCTCTGCACTCATCATTGCTATGGCTACTCCCGAACCCACTCTGAAAGCCCCTTACTACCCGGACGTAGCGGTCACTGTCATAGCAACAAACAACACAACTTGAGCGAACCTCCTTGACAGCCTTTGCAGAGAACTAGATCAGGGTGACTCCAAATCCCTGGTGAAGCTTGAAGGGTATAACCATTTGATTCACACTTTGGCTGATTTTGGGTGCAGATGGAAGACTACATTGAGCAGTGCATTCTCTCATAGCCTCTTCCTCCAGCTCCCGGAACCCCCGAACCTGCGCCTCCGCCCGCCCACACCAATTGGGAATTGGCAGATATTTTTCATGTCGACCTCACTGGCACAGCAAAGCCGAGGTCCTATAGGAAACACCGGCAGTATACCACAGGAGCTCCTCCCAACGGGTACCCACCTATCACCAAGCACATCTGGTTGTTTGCAAACCAGTTTTTCCCTAAAAATGCAGTTAGCGGTTTCAAACACAAATCCAGCCTCCCGAAGCTTGGTAGAAACCTAACTGAGCTTAACAGTGCCTTCCACGAACTCCAAAACTGTCCTAGCCTGCCCATCCCCCACAAAAATAAGCCCTGTTTCCCCTGAGATGGCAATATCACGTACTACATGAACATGTGCGCTGTCGTGCGTCTTGGCAATCGCAACCTTTGAGGGATCCCGTTACCTACTTTCATTGAAGCCAGGCCTACTCCCCCTGGCGGTGCCCTACTCATCTGCCAGTCATCTCACCATTATTCAAGGTCTACTCCCCTACAATGAAGCATACAAAGGGCCTTCTGGAAAATGTCCCAATCATGGAGCTACGGTCCAGGTAGCAGGGCCAGCGAAAGACTGGGTGATTGGACGGGGACGCAGAGGACTGCCCCTGGTCTACACGTATTATATGGGAACCTGTGGGCAAGGTTTGATCAGGAGTTTCAGGGCCTGATTGAGGCCTAAGACATGGCTTCCCGAATTCACCTTTTCCCCTACACCACTGGGCCAACTGTCCACCTGACGTGTACAGCTCACATCTTGGTGACAGAGGTTTCCCCTGAGGAGCAGTCTGACATGGAGGCGGCTGACAAAGCCTCTCGTGTAGCCCTGCAGGATCTTATAAGCTGCCAGCAGTGACCCCCTTGCTGCCTGCTCACTAGCAGGGAATTGCGGGATATTCCTACAGCGACTCCATTGACAGGGTCTCTCTAATGTCCTTTAACGAGATCCCCAAAGACCCAACTGTTGAAGACCGCCTTGTTGTCCATGCTCGCTTCGACTGCAACTTCATTTGCGTTCTCATGGACTCCTGGCTCCTTTGTTGTCTCTGATTGCCCCAACTTCCAGAAGTGGCCACTCGGAAGAAGCAAAATAATGAACTTTATTCCAAGTATCTCCGTTGACTGTAAAAAGGCCTCTCAACTTTGCCCCATTTATCAGGGTGCTTAGGGTTGCAGGCTAGTAGAGACAACCCACCTGAGTTGCCAAGTTGACTGTGCGTGAGTCCAGTCAATTCCGAGTTGTCGGTGACACGGCGCCCGCCAAGGCAGGTCAAGTCCAGGGTCACTCAGACTCAACTCAACTTGGTGACTCGACCCTCTGTGTGCCCCCTTGCAACCTTTGCGAGGCTTGTTGGGTTTTTTGAGGACATCCCAAGAGAACACTTCCCAGACAGCTTTATTTCCAATGTGGCTATGCAGGTACCGCTCCTGCCCACCGAGCCACCCAAGCAATGGTAGATAAACCAGTACAAGTTCAAGAAGTACAAAATTCGCATGTGAAAAAGCACAAAATTGCAATGTCCCACACTTTACTGCAAGGATTCTCCGAACAGCCTGTGAGAGGTTGAAGTATCTGTTCTGCTCTCTCACCAATAAACGATCAGGAGACCACTTGCAGTAGCAGTGAATAAACATGGGAACGCAACAACCCTTCTCAAAGAGCTCCTCGAAGAATAGCCAACACCTTGCAGTCTTTGAGCCCTGGTGGCCAGCTTGGGCATCGGAAATCTGCCTGTCATCCACCTCCTCCTCCTCCTCCTTTCTCTCCTCATCTTCAGGATCTGCCCTCCCCCCGCCGGACCTCTCCTTCACGGGTTCCATGTCTGTATCCCCGTCTCCATCATTTTCACCTTGCCCTCAGTGGCTCTCATGGAAGCAGGGACTTTGGGGAGGAGCTTGTGTGCAGGAAGGGTGGGTGCTGGTGTGTGGATGATCTTTGCTTCTGGCATCCCTATGGGCGAGTGGTACCAGGGTAACGGGTCCAGCGGGGGGGATGTGAATGCCTAGTCAAGTCAAGTCGAGTCGAGTCAGACCAGCAGCTTGACTCCAGACTCTTCCACGATGACCCGGGTGAAGCCGATTTAAGTGGAGTCAGCATCTGAATTGACTCCACTTGACTCGCCTACAACAGTAAGGATGCTTTACAACCTTCTACCAGACTGGAGGTCAGCGGGGCTGTTCCTTGATGGAGTCCCTGAAGGACTCAGGCTCCCTCTAGTAGATAAACTCTTGGCCACTGTGACCAAGATTAGGGTTAGGGTCAGGCGACATCAGGCTCTGAGACCCTCTCTCAAACGAAGTGCTCATCCCATCCTCCCTCCTATTTTTTGTGACATCAAGTTGATATGACATAATTTCAGGGGATCATCTTGCCCAGTACCTCCAGGAGCTGCACAACTTCTGGCCAATAGATGCCAAACCACCCACAATCGACTTCAATCACAGCGGAATGACCTTCAAGCTAATGTAACAGCCCACCCTTTCCCTCTTTGAACCTGATAACCTCACACCCAAACCAAGTAAATATCACCCGCAGCTGTCCATCAACTTGGTTGCATTCATGGAGATTAACACAGGACCAGCACCCAAGCCCAAGATTTGTCACCAGGCCTTGGATGACGCAGACGAAAATCAGCTGTTTCCTAAAGGCTTGGAAATGTCCAAGTTCTTCTAATTGGCCAAGCCCATTCCGGTTGCCAACCCCCATCACCCTGATGTCATGGAGACTCATGTGACTCGCATTGTAGCTCCCCACCAGCTGTTGGACCAGGTCTTGGCAAAGCCAGAGGTCAAAAGACAAAAAGCAGACAGTATGGGTTCCTTAAACACCTCATACAGAAGTACCAGCCAACAAACCTATTCCTATTGTACCCGGACCAGCCGCCCGCCCTAGGCAAATACAACTTTGTGATCAAGCTTACCTACCTGTTCACACAACCAGAGTTCTTCTCACTTTGCCCCCTGAGCAGCAAGAAGCAAATCGATGAGATCTTAAAGAAGGAATGGATTCGCCATTCGGCATGGAGAGGCCCGGACATGTTTGTGAAGAAGAACGAAGAAGGATTTCCCATATGCCTTGAATCCCACAGCCTAAACTCTGTGACTGAAAAGAATCAAACCGCTCAACCAAACCTTCAGGAGATTAGGGACCATCTACCAATACCAACCACTTCATAGTCTTTAACATCATGGACGCACATCCAGGCATCTGCATCGAGAAAGCCAACCTCAACAAGACGGCAATGCGGAAGGGATGAGGCCGCTTGAAGTATGTCCTCACGGCCCCTGCCCTGTTCCAGCGCCTCACGAACTCCATCCTTAGGCAGCTGCACAACTGCTTTGTCACTGACTACCTTGACATCATTGTCATCAAATCTACAATTAAGGCGGAACATAATCAGCACCTCAACAATATCCTAGCCGTCCTGCTTGAGCACCTACTCGACATCAAACCAAGCGAGTCCCTCTGGGGCTTGGCCAAGGTAAAACTCTTTGTGCTCAAAGTGGGACAAAGCTGTGTCCCAAAAGCTCCTTCATGACGGTCTTCTTGTTAGAGATGCTGAGGGACGCCAATCACATCCAGTCGTCTGTCGCCTTCAACAACTACCTGCCCACTGAGTTTAACAGCTTCACAGAGATCTGCGCCCCCTGTCAAGACTACAATACTAGAAGAAGCCCTGGATTCAGGAGGAGCGTGCAAAAGTAGAATTCGAGCAGCTCCAACTGGGGATCTCAACCAGATCAGTGCTCACTGGAGACAGTGCAAGGATAACCACCCATGTTTTCTTTGACATATCAGGCTTCGGGATCAGAGGTGGGGTTGTTCAATACATCGCTAGCGGAGACAACCTCCTCCGAGTTCCTCTCCTGCAAACCATCAAGGGCCTCATCAACCTAATGTGCCTTTGCCCGATCCGCTACTTCTTGCCCAAAATGAAGCCTGTCAAAATCAACTACCCAGTCCACAAGAATGAGCTCCTAGCGTTGGTATAACTCCTCAAGACCAACCTCCACCAACTCCTCGACCATCTAATACCCTCCCAGATCTTCTCTTCCACACGCACAGAAAGTCCTACCACGCACAAAATGCCAAGAGCGCCTAGATGTTTTTGTCAATTCCCTATTGTCCCCAGCCAAAACTCCGCCCCCTTCATCAAATTTGCTGCCAATTTCCAAAGCCCAGAACCATCAGGAGTATACCACGGGAGCTCCTACTCCTGGTTTTCCACCTATCGCTGGTTCCTTCTGAACGTTTGCTTAGCAATTTTTCCCTAGAAATGTGGTAAACAGTGTCAAACACAACTTCACCCTCTTGGCATAGCCTCACCAAACTTAACATTGCCTTCCACAAACTGAAACCCCTTCCTTGTCTAGATGTTGCCCACCACAACAACCCCCCCAAACAGGAGGACTACATCTCCTACTACAAGAACACCCTCTCTTGCCACCTGACACTTTGCTCTACCTTTTCACATTGATTCCAACCTTTGAGGGATCCCACACCACTTTGGGCGAGCGCATCACCCTGAGAAATATCATGGACTGCACAGCCACCACGAACAAGAAACTCTAAACTGTCGACATCAGTGCTCCCATCAAAGCTGAAAACAACCGCTATATCAATAATTTTTAAGTATCTCTAGGCGCTGGGCCAATCAACCACACTTGGCCGTGCTTGACCTGTCCTTGGCTCATCGCCTGACGCGGCTGGGGCTAGGGCCTGCCCCTGCAGCAGGGGTGAGCACCTCCATCTGATGTCGCATTAGGTCATATTTACAGTGGCCATTCTGCCAGCGGCTACACCTGCCTTCTGGTATGCGCCTTTGGGTATGATTCGACTTCGATTATGCGCCTTTGGGCCTGGAAGTCCCTTCAGGCTGACTTCTTGTGAGCACAAGTGATGTGCAATGAGCTATACCCTCAAGTGGCAAGACCTCACCCTGGCCCAGATGAGACACCTTTGGATGAAAGATGGCCACTTGCGGCGAGTCAGAACCTCGGCCCCATAACACTTGGAGACACCGCTCATGCCGGTAGAAGACTAGTGGAGCAAGTTAGCTAGGTGTTGGGCCCAGATACCCAGACTTATTATGTATAGGGCGCAAATGACCTGGCGACAATCCCTGTAATGCCCTTAAGATTGGGACAGAACCTCCGCCTCCTCTTGTTGCTTTTGCTCAGCCGGCGCACACCTTGTGTACTGACAGGAGCAGACTGAATTGATTGCGTGTTGATTCAGACAATCTCAAGTTTCTTGCAGGCAGTTGTTGTGATGTCCATGACTGCGTGTAGGGTTGTAGACTGTCCCAAGGTGGTGAGGGATCCCCCAAAGGTTTCTATTGTAGAGATGAGGTGAGAGCCAAGTGTAGGGCAACAACAGAGGGCGTCCTTGTACCTTGAACTCACTAATGCCATGCTGTCACCTGCTCTTTCTCCTCAGGTAAACATGCTCACCATGGAAACCCTCAAGTCTACAAGCGCCAGAGCCGCCATTGCTAAGATCATCATGGGGAACAAGACCATCATCACCCAATTAGGAATCCTTCAGGACATCTACACAACAATCAGCTAAGCGGTAGATGCCCACATGAACTTTGGCCTCGCCGATGTCAACGGTCCTAGCCCAGAAAAACGCAATTGCGCCCAGAACAACAACTAATATACTGACACGCTAGTTCAGCACTGCATCCTTCCTTCGCAGGCAAAATTCCTCAAAGTGTCACCCTCACGCCACCTTTGAGGCCATACGCCAGAACAGAGGCGCATACGGAGTGGAACCTTCTAGGTAAAGATTGTGGGGGCACTTCTGGCTGACTAGGAGCGCACCGAAAAAGTACCTGGTACACATCATGTCACTCCTTCAAACCAAAACCACAGCAGCTCTCCCACAATACAGACCTCAAGGGTAATACCTTGGCAACCAATCCTCTGCGTGTGGGAAACGTTTCCTCTACTTGAACCCGCCAAATACCGGCCCTGTCCTTGCCCTAGAGTTTCCGCTGTTGACTCAAGCAACCAAGAAGATAACTGGATACTGGAGTTCCCACAGTTCATACTCATTGCCGGTTCTACAGAAAAGAAGTCCTGCTGGCCCCTTAAGGCGTGGCACTGTGGGGGCTCATTTTTCCTGTACAGTGCACACCCTTACACAATCCCCAGAGCCCAGACATCCAAGAGATCCACACCTTGCAACTCAATCAAAATAAAAAGAAGCCAGGAAGGTTTCCTAAAGAAAATGGTCAATGAAGACCACAAAAACCACCCTTATCTGGCCAAACGTTGGCTTTCTGACTAATCCAGGCAAGCACAACTTCTTGCTCAAACTCTTGGAAGACGCTCAGCCGAACCTCTACCTGCTCTGACCTCTAATTTTGGACTAACTTGACTAGCTGAAAAAGCAGGTTGACTGCTACCTTGCGACGTGATGGATACAACACTCTTGATCAGCGTGGGGGCCCCAATCGTCTTTGCAAACAGGAAAGGCGGCAGCGTACAGCAACATCTTGACTAGAGAGGTCTCAACTCCATCACCAAACGAAACCACCTCTACCTAGCCTCCTCAAAATGTGCCACCAATTAGCCAAAGACAAGTGCTTCACCCTCCTTGATGTCAAAAACACCCACCATTGAATCAGGGAGGCAGTTAACACCATGGAGAAGACGGCAATGCAGACTCTGTACGGTCATTTGGAGTTTTTGGTCAATCTATTCAGGCTATCAATTGCCCCTACATGCTTCAAGTGCTTCGTGAACTCCATCTTTGGTAATATGTAAGACAAGTTCATCAGTTCTTACCTCTACAGCATCCTTACCTACTTAATACTCAAAGAGGAGCAAAAGCTTCCGGTGGAAGTAGTCCTAGCAATCCTGCTCAAGCACAAACTCAACATCAAGCCAGGCAAGTGTTTCTGGGGCAAGGATGAAGTCAACTTCTGTGGTCATCATGTCAGAAGAAACAGCATCACCATCGATCGGTCCAAAATTGCCAAGGTTGTTGAATGGGAAATTCCTTGGAACACCTGTGACATCCAGAAATTCCTGGTATGACTAATTATCTCATGTCCCACGTCCATAACTACTCAGAGATTTCCCACTTGCAGAGCTACAGTACCAAAAGAATCCTTACGTCTGGACCAAACATGAACACTTCTCCTTCGACCACGTGCAACATGCCAACTACATCGTGCCGGTACTGTCCTGCTTCGATCCCAACCTCAGGACCTATGTCTTTCTGATGCCACTGACAAAGCTATGGGTGGATGGGTGGCTCAGCGCTCCAAAGACAATGCCCTGATTCTAACGCCCCTCCCAACCAGCATCAGGGTACTGACAAGCCTTCCTCGACTTCAACCAATCTCCTCCTTCAGCCAAAATAAGATCCTGGCAGTGTTGAGCTTCCTGTGGCCCGATATCTCAAAATTACTTGCCATCCCAAACTCCTCAAGGCCAACCGCCACTAGAGACATCAAGGTCACCGAAGCTTACAAGAGCTAGGCTAGCAAACAAACTCGTCCCCTCCTCCTCGAAGCTCCTTTGAAATCTCCATTGGCTTCCTCTTCCAGCACCATCCTCAAAGACGGTACGCAAACGACTCTTGACCCTTAACTCAAAGTCAAAAGGACTGCCTACTTCCCCAGGACTTGGTCCATCAGACCAAGTCAAAGATACCTCTACTTGACTGCATCTGTATGGTCCAATATAATAAACTGTTGTTTGAGTGATACTGTCTGTTTGTTGTGAGGTTTGTTTTGGGCATGATAATTGTAACGTGTTGGGAGAGGAGCTGGCACCTTAGAAATGAGCGCGCGATATGTGGCAAGAGGGAAGACAGAAACCCTAGTGCACGACTGTAGACCATTTAGGCTCAGCATGCCTCTGGATACAGGCCTCGTGCTGACCTGGGAATAGCTATGTGCGTGGCATTGCAAGAGGGTGGGACAGATTACCATATAACCGTGCGCGAAGCGTTGCAAGAGGAGCCTGCACCTTAGAACTGCGCTTAGTAGAAGTACTTCTCTTTCCTTTAATAAACCTTCTGACGCCTCTAAAATATCGTAGTCCATTTGCTAGGACAGGTGGAGTCCCTCCCCTTCTCGAAGTTATCCTTTCAACTCCTCAATACTGGAAGGACTCTTCACTCCTCTGAATCCTGAACCACCGCACTCTTCAAATTAGATTTCGCCCCCTTCTTTGCCGGCCTCGGAATCTACAGGGGATGTGATGAATTGCGCCCTTTCTGACTCCATCGTATCTCTTTTCCCCCTTATTATTGAAGTGGGATTAGATATCAGGACTGACTTGGAGTATGGGCGCACGTGGTTGTGAGATTGCCAACAGCAGGAAAGTTCTTTGTTCACGGTTCATCTTTCCCACTTTACTTGTCATGTTGATCCCCAACGTCAGTGTGCCTTGTCTGTGATTGGGAGATTCCCGGACCTTCATTAGAATCCCTCATCTACGATGTACATTGCGAAGGCGCCGCGACTTGGTACCCCTATGGTATGGCTCTGCAAGGGCAGCCCTCAGATGCCTGAAAGGAGCACGTGTTAGACTTGAGTCTTTCAAGTCCCAATGCATTGCACGATAGATCAGCTGGGCCCAATCCAAGCCCGGAATTCACCCCTGATTCAAATACATCCCCCCTGTATCCCCTCATCATCTACATTGCGCCTTTATGATACTTACTGCCCTGCCCATACGATAGTTAGCAGTGGCGACCACACTAGGGAATCATCATCTTCCTTTACATCTTCCCCAACCTTGAAGAAGACCTTGACACCTCCACCTTGACCCAGGTGTGTCGAGGAGCTCACTGAACAATACGAGGTTTACTACAGACAGAGGCAACGCAGAGCCACAGCAAGAAGGGAAGGAAGTGAAGGTATGATCTTCAGGAAAAAACTCTGACTCAGGACCACGGAGCTATTTATAAAGTGGATGGCGGATTCTTGGAAAGACGCGGGAATCTACCACTCTGGGGAATGTCACCTGGGGGCCGGAGATTAGTCGTGACACGTCAAGTCCCAAAGATGGACCACGAACGAAGAGAGATTCCGCTGGATGGCCGTCTCGGCAATCCCACAACTTTTCCAACTCGGTCTCCCGACGCAGGCGGCAACCTTCAAAACATTGGCTTCACATCTCTTCCCGAACATCCAAACCAGCCCTTCTGGAGCAAGA
>KZ993944.1:0-22323 GCA_003614705.1 Blyttiomyces helicus | reverse complement strand
TGTTCAACCGTGCAACCATGATATATAAGTTACCTGAGACGGCCACAGGCGGCTCCTTCCACAATCATTGATAAGCGAAGCGACCTTGCTCATATCCACCGTTCAACAATAGTTTATATGTTCTACCTGAGACACCCACGAGGTGGCTCAGTGCAGCGGTGATAGATGAACGTGCAGGATGATGAATTATGAAAGGAGCCAGCTGTGGCTGTCTCAACACCAGTAAGTTTATGTTCAACCTGCAGCATTAATTTAAATCAGCTACCTGAGACGACCACAGGCGGCTCAATTCAATAGTGACGGTAAGCGAAGCGCCATGTGCATATGAGTTACCCACCGTGCAGCCCTAATTTAAGGGTGTCCACCTGAGACGACCACAGGCGGCTCCATGCAGCAATCATTGATAAGCGAAGCGACCTTGTACAGATCAGCAGCGGAATCGTTATCATCACCAACATACTGATCACGTAGGGAGCCAGCTGTGGCTGTCTCAAGTTCAACGGTGGCGGTAAGCGAGACTCATTCCACCTGCAACGATACCTCATCATGACGACCAAGTATCCAGATGTGGGTCTCAACAATTCAACAAGGGTTATAAATGATTTCATAAACAGGGGAGCCAGCTGTGGCTGTCTCAACGATGCAGCAGTAATTAGTAAGTTAATCTACCTGAGACAGCAACAAGCTGGCTCCCTGCAGTAAAGATTCAAGGGCCCCGTCGGTTATGAAGTAATCAGCAACAAGGAGCCAGCTGTGGCTGTCTCAACGATACCAACGGTGCAGCACTGATTAATAGTGCTACCTGAGACAGCCACAGCTGGCTCCTTCTAGCGGTGGTATCAAGCGGAGCGACCTTGATTCATGTTCAACCGTGCAACCTTAATTTATAAATTCAACCTGAGACACCCACAAGGTGGCTCAATCTAACGGGTTCAGTAAGCGGAGCGACCTCGTGCATCGGTCACCCTCACCATCGTTATTAACATCATCAGCCTGACCGACAGTAGTAACAAGCGACACCGAGTACATCAACCTGCAGCCCTGGTCTTTAAACGAAGGAGCCAGCTGTGGCTATCTCAGCAGGAATTAACCATGGTAAGCGAAGCGACATCATATGTCAAGGGTCAGCCGTCGTCAACATAATGATCTCAAGGAGAGCTGTAACTCCCAAGTCACCATGATTATTAGTAAAGGTCCTGAGACGGCCATAGGCGGCTCCTTGCATAGAACTTAATAAGCGAAGCGACATGTGCATCAGTCCAACGGTGCAGCGATGATTTAAATAGTAGCAAGGGGAGCCGCCTGTGGTCGTCTCATCAAGTGCAAGTGGTAGTTAAGCGAAGCGACATCGAGTGGATCAACCTGTGAGTCTCAACGCCAATGATTATTAAGTCAAGGTGCCGAGACGGCCACGAGTCGGCTCATTATATCACTTCAAGATTAATAGGGCTCAATGGTGATTGTTATTCGTATTAAGTTAGGGAAGACACGGCAGCGTTAATTTATAGTGAATCAATGTTCTAATAAACCGGTGGTGAACCCGACCATGTCCACGGACATGTTGAAACTATCTCTGAATGCATGAACGATGCAGCCCGAATTAGTAAGGGGTCACCCACCTGCAGCTTTAATTAATAACCGAGTTAACGCCGTCGTTATCCTAACTCATCATAGTAACCCAACGTGCAATCATCATCAACTCCATGTTCAACGGTGCAACCTCGATTCATAAGTTCATCATGAGACACCCACAGGTGGCTCCTTCAATCGGTGATGGTAAGCGGAGCGACCTGTCATCATGGTCATCAAGGTCACCACCCTCATCACCACCATCACCTCCGTGATCACCATCACCAACATCCTCATCATCCACCTTAGCAAGGGAGCCAGCTGTGGCTGTCTCGAGTAGCAAGGACCACTAGTTATCTGCTTGAGACACCCACGAGGTGGCTCCCCTAGGTTCATTCGGTAAGCGAAGCGACCTCGTAGACAACCGGGCAGCAAGGATTATGAACGATCAACCTGAGACACGTCACCTTCATCGTCACCCTAGCCAACATCAGAACCGTTATCAGCAAGAAGAGCCAGCTGTGGCTGTCTCAACACCAGTGTTTATTAACCCTGCAGCCTGAATTGTTAATAAGTAACCTGAGACGGCCACAGGCGGCTCAATGTAGCATTAATCAGTAAGCGAAGCGACATGTAACCATGCGTTAACGATGCAGCGGTGGTTAGCAAGGTTCAACATGAGACACCTACAAGGTCTCATTGCAACGATGGTCATAAGCGACGTCATCACCATCAAGAGCAACAACGATTGTAAATAGGTCCTTAACACGGGGAGCCAGCTGTGGCTGTCTCAAGTAACCAGTGCAACAACGATCTGAAGGACATATCGATCGACGACAAGGACATCATATCAACACCAGTCAACACGCCGATTAACAACGACATCATCATCAAGGATCCAGCTGTGGTTGTTTCAACACCATCAACATCGTCAATTTAGCCAGTGCAACCCTGATCTTTAAGTGTACCATCATCAACCTCATGATCAACCGAAAGGAGCCAGCTGTGGCTGTCTCAGTGCAGCAATAATTATTAATGGGTAAGCATCATCTCAATAATGTTGCGGTATTAGTAAGCGAAGCGACCCCGTTCATATTCAACCGTGCAACACGGATTTAAATGATCAGCAAGCCCAGCGGTTATGAATAAGTAGGGTAAGAAGAGGGGCCAGCGGAATAGTTATCATCAGCGTCGCCATCAACCTCCTCATCAAGTCCAGCAGTGCTATTAAGCGAAGCGACATCGTGCAACCTTGATCTGGATGAAGTAACGTACGAGCGATCGATCCCCTGAAGCTTCAGGGGTGAGGAGTGAAGCAGTGGTGATAAGCGGAGCGACGTCCCGCATGAATCATTAACCTGTAACATAAATTAATAAATGAGCTGAGACGGCCACAGGCGGCTCCTAGGTGACATGTTAGTAAGCGAAGCGACATGTGCAACGAGTCAATCATCATCATAGTCACCGACCTTATCAGGTTAGCCAGCGGGGTTGACATCACCACCATCATCATTACCAAAGGAGCCAGCTGTGGCTGTCTCAACATCAACAGGTTCAACGGTGCAGCTAAGGTCTACATAATAAGTCACCAGAGGGTCAATGTCTATAAGTTAGAGAAGGTCGAAGGGTCGTCAAGGAGCTCCGCGTTTATGAAACCGTTACGGGGGCACGCTACGGGGCCGGTCGTGGTCAGCAAGTTGCAACCGTTTATGGTCCTCCAATCGACTACCATCGATTTACGGACCAACACTTATGCAAGACCACTCCCTTAAACCCCTCCACTACCACCCCCTCACTCATCACCTCCAGATCCAAGGTCGCCCAAGAGCCCAGGTAGCAAGCGAGTGCAGGTCCGTGTTAGCGTAGGGAGAAGGAGGTCCCCTTGCATACCGTTACCCGTAGAGGAGTTCTTCGGAGAATCCAGCCCGGACCAACTTGTTGGGAGGACTGGCTTCGGAGATGAACGGATCGAAGGGTATAAGGTTTGCAACTTGCAGGGGGACCGGTCGACCGAGCGTGCGGACCGGAACGAACGTCGTAAGCGTAGCGACCCGTGCATCATCAACCTCTGACCCAGCGAAGGATCCATGAAACCGAGCAACCAGAATCTTTAGGGTGAGTGAGGAGCGATCGATCCTGTGGGGTAGGGGCCCCGCTGGTGAGGAGTGAGGAACGGTAGTAAGCGAAGCGACCTGAGCAACATCGGTTGGTAGTAGGTAACGAAGGAACGACCGAGGCCCCAAGACCTTGGGGTTGAGGAGTGACGTAGTAGTTGTATGAGCCCGGAGGTCGTTAATCACGTGCAGCCAAAGTTTGTAGGTGGTGCAACCGAAGGGCGCAGGAATCATGTAGGTAGCGCATGAGTGAGCGATCCTTGGGGAAGGGCCCCCGCGGTGAGAGAACGAAGCAGCGTTGATCATGAGTTGCAGTTGCCGACCGCAGGTCATCCTGTCGGGACAAACGGAGTGCGTCAGGAGTCGTGGTAGTAGCGAAGGTGATGTTAGCATAAGGAACCCTCCTTGGGGCCCCGCTTGCGGGAGAGGGTGACTGGAGCGTTTCACCGTAGCGACCTCAAGCAATATAGTCCACCGGTGCAGCGGTGGTAGTTAGGTGTGGACAATCGAAGGGTGTCAGGAAACCGATGAGCTACACCCTAACCACTTGACCGTCCGACCTTTAGGACTAGCCGAACGTAATGTCGTAAGCGTAGCGACCAGGGTCATGACCAACGATGCATCAATAATTAGCCATGTTAATTTGAGACGTCCACAGGGCGGCTCCATCGATTGGATGTTGAGCGTAGCGACCTTATCAGTAACATCATCACCAAAGGAGCCAGCTGTGGCTGTCTCAGCGAGTTCAACCAGAACCATAATCCACCTGAGACGGCCATAGTCGGCTCATTCCATCAGTGATGATGAGCGCAGCGACCTGTGCATCCTGCGTCAGTCATCGTCACCATCATCATTGGAATCGTCAGTAAGCGGAGCGACATCGTACATCATGGGTCACCCAACCTGCTACCCTGATAATTAAGCTACCCGAGACGGCCACGAGTCGGCTCAATCCGTCGTTAGCAATAAGCGAAGCGACCTCGTTCATCCCCATCGTCACCATTAATATACAAGACCTATTCAACCGTGCAGCCATGATTCATAATCATCCACGAGATCGTCATCACCATCATCATCAACCTGCAGCCATAGTTTATAATCAACCAAGAGGTGGCTCATTCAATCTGATGGTGAGCGAAGCGACCTGTTATCATCAAGGTCATCATCACCACCATCGGCGTCACCATGATCGTCATCAACGAGGTCATCATGATCATTAGCAACGTCATCACCCTCATCAACCTGCAGCCATAGTTTATAATCAAGGTCACCACCCTCAACATGATCATCAAGGTCATCATCAACATCATCACCTTCATCAGCAAGAGGAGCCAGCTGTGGCTGTCTCAAGCGGTTCAGCATTAATGAGTAGGGATCATTGTGAGACACCCACGAGGTGGCTCAATTCAGTAATGTTGGTAAGCGAAGCGACCCGTGCATCATCAACTGTGCAACAATAGTTTATAATTAACTTGAGACGGCCACAGGCGGCTCCTAGTAATTCAGTAGGTAAGCGAAGCGACCTCGTAATTCAAGACCAGAGCAACGTTAATCTATAAGTGACCCGAGACGGCCATAAGTAGGTTCGATGTAGTTCAGTTGATAAGCGAAGCGACCTTCATTTCATGAAGCAGTAGAACCGCCAGTTATCAACCGAGGTTAGCCAAGGGAGCCAGCGGCATTCACATCAGCGAGTCAAGCGGTGGTCTAAATCAATAATGATGAAACGAATGGCCTCACCCAATGCGATTAAAAGATGTAACCCAATGAATAGTGATCAGCCAAAGGAGCCAGCTGTGGCTGTCTCAACACCATTAAGTTTCACCTGCAGCCTTGATTATGAACGATCAACCTGAGACACCCACGAGGTGGCTCCCTAGGCTAGACTTGGTAAGCGAAGCGACATCTTGATCAACATCACCACCAGCAAGGGCAACCAGGATTAATAGGTGATCCACCTGAGACACCCACAAGGTGGCTCCTACACTCGGTGTTAGTAAGCGAAGCGACCTCGTTCAGGATCAACGGTGCAGCAATAATTATTAAGTAGCAATAAGAGCCAGCTGTGGCTGTCTCAGCACCTTCAACAGTGATGAATGAGCAGGTTCAACCTGAGACACCCACGAGGTGGCTCCATCTAGGCATCATATGCCTCATGATTAGGACTCATTAACAGGTGCATCAACAATGAGTAGGCTAACCTACGAATACCAACTAGTATTCGGCATCAATTTAACAGGTGCAGCAACGATTAGTAAGGTCCACTTGAGACGGCCACAGTCGGCTCCATGCAGCGGGGGTTATCTAAGTATCCCCGGAAACGGTGCAGCAACTATTCGTAAGTAATCATTCAAAGGGAGCCAGATGTGGCTGTCTAAACACCAATAAGTTCATACCCAACGTTGCAGCCCGAGTTGTTAATGGTCAACCTGAGACACCCACAAGGTGGCTCCATGCAATCATCATGGTAAGCGAAGCGACATTGAGTCATGTTGAACCGTGCAGCCTTAATCTATATGTTCGACCTGAGACACGTCACCATCAGAACCCTCATGATCAACCGAAAGGAGCCAGCTGTGGCTGTCTCAGCGAGAATTAATAAGACTCCTGAGACGGCCACGAGTCGGCTCCCTAGGCTCATGATGTTAAGCGAAGCGACCCTGAGTTCAATTCAACCGTGCACCACGGTCTAGCCGAGCAGACTCAGCAGTGATGGTAAGCGAAGCGACACCTTGCTCATTCACCGTGCAACCCTAATTTAAACGATCACCATTAACAACGGTCTTGATGAGTAGGGTCATCCAAAGGAGCCAGCTGTGGCTGTCTCAACAAGTTCAATGGTTTATTATTCGAAGTTCATTTGCTGAGACGGCCACAGTCGGCTCCATCTTGATAATCATCGTAAGCGAAGCGACATCAGGGACATCCTCATCATCCGTAAGCGAATCGTTAGTGTTCATGCAACCTGGCAACATCAATGTAAACGGTTTATCAAAAAGGAGCCAGCTATGGCTGTCTCAAGTAACGAATGACCATTCAACCGTGCAACAGTAGTTTATAATCCACCCGAGACGGCCACAGGCGGCTCTTACCATTGATTCTAGTAAGCGAAGCGACCTCTAGGTCAACTTGCAGCAAGGATTCATGTCATGATCAACAGGTCCAACAGTGCAGCCATGATCCGTAGCAATGAACGAAGCGACTCCTTGTCCATGTTAATCGTGGTCTATGATTTCAACCTGCAGCCCTAACTATCAATGACTAGCCTGAGACACCCACAAGGTGGCTCCCTGCAGCGAGGGTTAGTTAATCATCAGTGAATCGCGTCAACAACTATGACTAAACAAGGGAGCCAGCTGTGGCTGTCTCAGTGCAACCATAATTCGTAATTGACCTGAGACAGCCACAGCTGGCTCCTATCATGAATAAGTACATCACCACGATCTCACAATCGAGCATAAGGATATGTCAACCGACAGCACCATCATCGCATACTCCATCAGCCCGACAGTCAACTGTACGACGACCCTAGCCACCACCGACATAACTAACCAGAGCAGCAGGAACCTGTAGGCCACGAGCGACATGAACATCACCAACTGCAACGAGCTGATCAGCAATGGAATGTACATCTAGTACAATGACGGGGCGGTCGTCATCATCATCGATCCCCCACGACATCATGGGTCACAAGGAGCCAGCTGTGGATGTCTCAATATCGTAGCTAGTCAGTAAGCAAAGCGACACCTTGCATGTTCACCGTGCAGCACTGATTTAAATGTGAGACCCGACACACGTCACCATCATCAGAACCACCAACATTAACAGTAAGCGAAGCGACATTGAGTTGATCAACCTGCAGCCCTTATTGTTAAGTACTACCTGAGACACCCATAAGGTGGCTCTATCGGGACTAGTTCGGTAAGTGACATCGTGCTCATGCGTCACCAATCGTGCAACCCTAGTCTAAATGAGTTACCTGAGTTCATTCAACGATGCGACGATGGTTTAAAAGTAACAGGTTCAAGTGGTCGTGAGTAAGGAGGAGCCAGCTGTGGCTGTCTCAACGAGTTGAACGGTAATATTGAGCGAAGCGACCTGTGCAGATCAACCTCGATCGTTTAGTCAGCGGGGTTGACATCATGAGGGTGACCGGTGCAGCAGAGATTATGAAGGAATTCAAACAAGGGGAGCCAGCTGTGGCTGTCTCAGCAACATTGAGTTCAAGACCAGTGCAGCGGTGGTTGTTAGTCCTGAGACGGCCACAGGCGGCTCAACCATCAGGTTGACCATCCAACCGTGGTGTCCATCAAGAACAACGACATCATGACCACGATTAGAAGGAGCCAGACATAGAAGTAACCTGAAAGATGGCGGGATCGACATCCCGATCAAGCCCAAGAAGAGAACCAGTGCAACAGCTATCTGAAGAACAATGTAACATGATCAAAGACACCAAGATCGACCCCCGCAACATCCCGATCACCAGGAAGGACCACCATCTCCATCGTCAACAGGGACGTTATCATCCACTTGGTCATCCACAGAAACGACATGCCCATCGACAGGAAGTACACTGCGATCGAGCCCAAGTACATGTCAACCGACGAGAAGGATGTCGATCCTCGACAGGGCCCCCCCTCTGCACAAGGTCGTTCCGGATCAGTCTCCGGTGGCACGCTACGGGGCCGGTCCTGGCCTTGAACCTGCGATCTTATAACGACTCCGATCGACTACCATCGATCTCCGTCGTTAACGACCTCAGCGGCCACTCCCTTAAACCCCTTCGCTAACACCACCTCCGCCTGAACCTCCACTTAACTCCCCACCCAAGGGGCACGAATCCAAGCAGCTTCGATCTGTAGAATGACGATCAAGCAAGTGAAGTGTAATGCAGGATGGGTGGTAGCGGAGGGAGAAGGAGGGGGGCTTGCAGCGTTATTCGCGTAAATCGATGGTAGTCGATTGGAGCGAATATAAGTTGCAACTTGCCAGCCCCCCGGTCGACCGAGCGTGCCCATCCGGAATGAAACGAAACGACCCCGTGCAGTCTCCCCAAGAGGGTAACTCAATCGCATCAAAGCCGTCGAGGTAAGAGACGGGGCAACCATGATCTATAAGCCACCTGAGACAGCCACAGCTGGCTCAACCTGGTGCAGCATTAATTTAAAGGGAATCATGAGACGGCCACAGGCGGCTCAACATAACCGGCCTATTCTAGGATTCAGCAGAGATTGATAGGTGATGAGGCTTCTAGGTTAAGCTACCTGAGACACCCACAAGGTGGCTCACAAGTGATGGTCATTCCAGGATTCAGCAGTAGGGGTCACCCCGACCATTCAACGGTGCAGCAGGGATCAGTAATGATGATCAGTCCAGGATTCAACAGAGGAGCCAGCTGTATCGAGTAGCGAGCATTGGTAAAGTGTCGAGACGGCCACAGACGGCTCAACCCAGCGATCGTTGGTAAGCGAAGCGACTACTTACTCATTCACCTGCAACCGTGATCTTCATTACCCGTCGTCACCTTCAACATCCCCATCCTAACCGTTAAGTTCAATCCGCAGCACTGATTAATAGTTTCACCTGAGACAGCCACAGCTGGCTCCATCCCGTAGGAAGTCTGAAACGAAGCCGTGCAACATTAACTTGTAACCAATCACTAATAAACGCAGGGTCAACCCTCACCTAATTCCACGGTAATTATTAAGTTAAGAGTCCTATCGATCAACCATGCAGCCTTAATTATTAAACTAGTCACCCTAACACCATGGAACCCATAACCATCACCTTCATAGACCCTAAACGAGGCACGTCGCCTGACGACCGCCCGATCAAAAATAATCAGTGCAATATTAATTGTTAATCCACCTCCTAATAAACGCAGAGGTGAAACCCCACCTGACGACCACGCGATTCTAAAAGTAACGTCCTCCTGAATCAACAATACAGTCTAAATTAATAAATGAATCGACCAACCCTCATTGAACCCCTAATCACCCACCCAACTAGGTATAATAGAGGGACCTCCCCCAGGACTCACCCAAATGAAATAAACCAATACAGCTCTGATTAATAATATCATGATCCCAAATATATCACCCAACTTGCACCCGATGACGATTATGACCGATCAACCCCTCACCCGCCACTCCCATTAATCCTATAATCAATCTAAATGGCCCATTTAAATTCAAGCTCCGCTCAATTCGATTCGGTGACACAAAAAGTAGGCTCACCCGCCATCCATAGATCCAATTACGCAATTAGTTTCAATTGATGTTCAATTGGTTTCAATTCAACCGACGAAATAGGCCATTTATTGATCAGGACCCCCTCCAATCGCACGCCCCCCGGGAAGGTCATTTCAGGGTCCCACCGGTGGACTCGAGGGTCAAAGAGTCCAGGGGTCATTTGGGCCATTTATCGATCCGATCGTCTATGGAGGTCCAGAAATGGCCTAAAAAAGGGTGTTCAATTAATCGAATTGAAATAAGGACCCTGGATCGACCTCCCCCTCCCCGTTGGACCATTTCAGATCATACCCCAAGTCAATATCGCTTGAACCCAGTTGGTTAGTGAGGGGGTGTGTTAGCGTAGCCTGAAGGAGGGTGGCCTTGCATACCGTTACCTGGAGTGTTCCTCTTCGGAGTGACCAGCCCGGACCTGATGCGAAGCACCCGAAGGGCCCGAAGGGTCAGGGAGGACTGGACACGTAGATGAGGAGCACGTAAGGTATAAGGTTTGCAACTTGCAGGCCACCCGGTCAGGCGAAGCGTGCACCCCCGAACGTTCTTAAGCGAAGCGACCTCGTGCAGACTGATGCATACATAGAAGGTGCAGCCAGGATTGACACCCGAGACAGCCACAGCTGGCTCCAGCCAAGGGAACTAACAAGTGTAACGCAATGGAGATCAAGTGTTAGCGCAGACCTTCCACTCTTGGGGGCCCCTTTAGGGGAGGTGGAAGGTTGGAGCGTGGTTGATCGTAATGAAGTGAAACGACCATGGGACAGGTTGGGTTGATATGAAATGATGCAGCAACGATTTGTAAGTGAGGCAGCCACAGCTGGCCCCATGCAGGGGATAGGGTAAGTGCAATGGAATGAGGTGTTAGCGCAAGTTCATCACTCTTGGGGGCCCCTTTAGGGGAAGTGATGAGCTGAAGCGTGACTCATGGAATGAAACGACCTGGTATCTGAGGGGCATCGTATCGGTGCAACCATAATGGGTAGGGTGTTAAGCCAGCCACAAGCTGGCTCCATCCAACGGATTCAATAAGCGAAGTCGTTCATCATGGGTCAGTATCACCATCCTCGCTATTAACAGAACTATGTAATGACCAAAGGAGCCAGCTGTGGCTGTCTCAACAGTTCAGCGAGTTAGTATAAACCCGAGACACCCACAGGTGGCTCAATGGATCAGTGTTGGTAAGCGAAGCGACACATTGCTCATTCCACCTGCAACCATGATCTACACGATTATCCTGAGACGGCCACAGGCGGCTCCATTCATCCATAGTCAGTAAGCGAAGCGACCTCGTACTGATGAAGCAGCTAAGTCGTTATCATCAACAGAATCGTCACCGTCATCCTCTCCAAGATCAACATCACCTGCGACCCTCACTATGAATCAACCTGTAGCAGGGAGCCAGCTGTGGATGTCTCAACAGTGCAGCAGGAATTAATAACATGACGAGACACCCACGAGGAGGCTGGGTGTGGTTAATTTGATAAGCGAAGCAACTTCGCCCTCGACTTCATCATTAGTAAGCCACTCTGATTGATAGTCAGCCTGCGGCCGTGATTATAAATGATCAATACCTACAGCGGTCATTAATAACGATAGGAGCCAGCTGTGGCTGTCTCAACAAGAAACGGAGCAGCAAGGATTAGGAAATGATCGATCAAAAGAGCCAGCTGTGGCTGTCTCACGATACAGCACTGATCTAAGCTCTATCTGAGACGGCCACAGGCGGCTCCTTGTAATCGTTGATGGTAAGCGAAGCGACCTGGGGTTTATGTCCAACCTGCAGCCTTAATTGGTAATAAGCTACCCGAGACGGCCACAGGCGGCTCCATCGGTTGACAATGTTAAGCGAAGCGACCCTGACCATCAAGTGTCCTATCAAGAGCCAGCTGTGGCTGTCTCAACGATAGTGGTGACGTTACCACCCGAGACGGCCACAGGCGGCTCAGGCCATCCTCAACGTCATGAACTCCAGGATAAACGATACAGCAATAATATGTAGTGATGTGAGACGGCCATAGGCGGCCCCATCGATCGTAGGTGGTAAGCGAAGCGACATGGTGTATCAGTCATCAAGATCGTCATCATCAGCCCCGATTAGCAAGGGGAGCCAGCTGTGGCTGTCTCAACAAGTTCAATGATTGGTAAGGATCAACCTGAGACGGCCACGAGCCGGCTCCTTAGTGGCTAGTTGATAAGCGAAGCGACCTGTGCATCATGGATGTCATCAGCAACAATAAGCGCAGCGACACTGGTTCATTCAATGGTACAACCATGATTATGAATGATCAACAGATCCGATCACCAAGGAGCCAGCTGTGGCTGTCTCAGGTAGTTCATCAACAGTGCAGCAGGGATTAGTAAGGCTGAGACGCCCACAGGCGGCTCCCTTTAACTAATCTAGCAAGCGAAGCGACCTGTACATAAACGTTCCCGTGTTAATGATAAGCGACCCTAGTTTATTCAACGGTGCAGCGGTGATCTCTAAGTTCAACCTGAGACGGCCACAGTCGGCTCCATTCAATAGTGATAGTAAGCGAAGCGACTCGTGCATCATGGGTTAGTGATAATCATCATCAATATAACCACCATCGTCCTAACCATCGAAAGGGGAGCCAGCTGTGGCTGTCTCACGATCAACTAGGACTAATAAGGCAACATGAGAATCATTCTGAAAGATAATCACCGGAAGAACCTCCGAAGGAGAATAAACTGAACAAGAATGACCATGAAAGGAGCCAGCTGTGGCTGTCTCAACCAGTTCAAGTGGTGATGAATGAGTAAGGTCCACCTGAGACGGCCACAGGCGGCTCCATCCTATTAAGTTGATAAGCGAAGCGACCTCGATTAGACTCCACGGTGCAACCAAGATCATTATTAAGTAGTATGGGAGCCAGCTGTGGCTGTCTCAAGCAGTCGGTTTACAGTTCAACAAGGATTAGTAGTTCCACCTGAGACGGCCACAGGCGGCTCAATGGTGGTATGGTGATAAGCGAAGCGACCTTGCAACATGGGTTAATAATCAAGCTGAGACGTCCAAGAGTCAGCTCAATGGAGCGGTATCGGTAAGCGTAGCGAGATAATTATCAACCTCGTCATCAATAAGCGAAGCGACCCGAGTACATTCAACGGTGCAGCAGTAATTAATAGGGGTTCAACGAAAAGAGCCGCCCATGGCCGTCTCAACGATTCAGCGATCAGTAAAAGGAGGAGCTAAGGGAGCCAGCTGTGACTCTCAACACCAACGTTGATCATAAAGGGCTTCATCAACAAGGAGCCAGCTGTGGCTGTCTCAACACCAGTAGTTCAGTCAACCCGAGACGGCCAAGAGGCGGCTCCCTAGGATTGATGTAGTAAGCGAAGCGACCTGTGCATCAGGAGTTACTAATCCATAAGTGAGCGGACGAATGAACGATGCCCTGAGACTTCAGGGTTGAGTAAATGAGGCAGCGTTGATCTAATGTGGTGTAGCCGACCGCAGGTCATATTGTCCGGACAACCGGAGGGCATAAGGAATCAAGTGGATAATGATGAGCGGTCGATCCCCCGAGGCTTCAGGGGTGATAAGCGAAGCGACCCTTATATCAGAGTCGCCAACCTGCAACATTAATTAGTAACGTCCTGAGACACCCACGAGGTGGCTCATTCCAACGGTCATGTTAAGCGAAGCGACATATGCATCATCAACCGTGCAGCAATGATTATCAGGCTACCTGAGACAGCAACAAGCTGGCTCCATGCAGGGGAGGTGAATTAGTAAATAACTATGAGACACCCACAAGGTGGCTCATTCGATCATCCTCTATAAGCGAAGCGACCTGTAATCATGGGTGTCACCATCCCCATCGTAAGCGACTCGGGTACAATTCAACCATGCAGCGCTAGTTTATAACCAACCTTTGTCGTCGTCAGAACCGTCCTCACCCTCATCCACATCATGACCACCAAGGGAGCCAGCTGTGGCTGTCTCAACATCAATGACTGATAAACCTGAGACGGCCAAGAGTCGGCTCAATGAAGTGGTGATAAGCGAAGCGACAAGGGTATCATTAACCAGCAGCAAGGATTATTAATGATAAGGGGAGCCAGCTGTGGCTGTCTCAACGGTATCAACGACACGAGAATCGACGGGAAGGACATGATCAGACACCCGTCAACCTCAACGAGACCAGGATCCACCTGAAGATCACCCCCTACGCCAACGTAATCGACAGGAGCAACATCAACCTGTAAACCACCATCAACACCACCAGGTACTCACCCAGCAATACCAACGACACGACCCTCGCATCAATCGTGAGATCACCGGGAAGACCATCATCATTACCTGTGGAGCCAGCTGTGGCCGTCTCAGCAAGTGATTAATAAGGATGCACCTGAGACACCCACAAGGTGGCTCCATTCGATCGTTTATGGTAAGCGAAGCGACCTGTGTATGCATGTCAACCGTGCAGCAATAAATATGTAATGACCTGAGACAGCCACAGCTGGCTCCCTAGGTTTAATTGGTGAGCGTAGCGACATCTTGCATCACCTTACCAATCATAGTCTAAATTCAACATGAGACACCCACGAGGTGGCTCAACCGTCAACCTCATGTTAGCAAGGTGAGACCCCACCAACCTAAGGTCAGCTTACCACCGCAGCCAAGATCAGCAGGGGTCAACCCACCTTGTTTATAAGGCAGGAGACAGCCACAACTGGCTCAGCCGATCCTCAGCGTTATGAGCTCCAGGTCCCAAGAAAGGAGCCAGCTGTGGCTGTCTCACGAGCAACAATAACTTGTAATCAACCCGAGCCAGCCACAGCTGGCTCAACTGCAGCGAGGATTATTATCAGGATAAGACACGGCTAGTAGACTCAGTTGTTATGAAGCTAATTGAGTTAATCAAGGTGAGCCACCTCGTGGGTGTCTCGAGCAACTGATTATTAACCCGTCATCGCTCATTATCCTGATGATAACCATTCATCAACCCGAGACGGCCACAGGCGACTCAATGCAACTCTGGTTGGTAAGCGGAGCGACCTTGAGCTCATGCAACGATGCAGCGGTGATCATGAATAACAGCAAGGGGAGCCAGCGGAATCGTCATCAACACTAAAGATCACCATCACCGACAAGGGAAGCCAGTAAGGGGAGGAGCCAGCTGTGGCTGTCTCAACGGTGATTAATGTTCATCAACCCGAGACGGCTATAGGCGGCTCCTAATTGATGCGACTTCAACGATGCAGCAAGAATTAGTAACGTGATGAGGCTGCCAGGATTCAGCAACAGGGGAGCCAGCTGTGGCTGTCTCAGCAATAAACGGTGCAGCAAGGATAGCAAGGTTAACCTGAGACAGCCACAGCTGGCTCCTTCAATGATAGCTAATAAGCGGAGCAACCTGATTCATGTTTAACCGTGCAACCCTCATTTAAATGAGCAGCAGGTTTAACCAGCGGAATCGCCAACATCACTGAGCGAAGCGACCTGTATGTATCAACCAGCAGCGGCGTCGTCATCACCACCGCCACCCTCATGATCAACCTCAACAGGGGAGCCAGCTGTGGCTGTCTCAGTGAGTTAACTGTTGGTAAGCGAAGCGACATCGTGCAACGAAGGGTATCACCATCAACATTAACACCATCCTGAGTAACCTATTCATAGTTTAATTCAACGGTGCAGCCAAGGTCTTTAATGCTACCCGAGACAGCCACAGCTGGCTCAATGCAGCGAGAATCTAATTGAATGTCCTGAGACACCCAAGAGGTGGCTCCCTCGTGATTCAGTCGATAAGCGAAGCGACCTGTACATCAGGGTGTCATCAATATTAGAATCATCGTCATCACCACCAGGATCAACCTCATCATCCGTTTAGCCAGCGGGGTCGACGGCATGAGGATCTCCATCACCCTGATCAACCTCGACATCCTCATCAGCAAGAGCCAGCTGTGGCTGTCTCAACGTGCAGCAATGGTTAATAGGTTATTAAACTTCCAGGATGAGCAGGGATCAACGTGACGCAACTAGGATCAAGCAGCAGTGATCAATAAGTAGTCAGCCTGAGACAGCCACAGCTGGCTCCCCATATCAGTCAGTAAGCGAAGCGACCTGTGCATAATGCGTCACCCACCATGCAACCTGAATTTAAATGTGAGACCTATGAGTGTTAGTAAGCGAAGCGACACGTGCATCATCAGTCACCAACCGTGCAGCATTGGTTATCAGGTTACCTGAGACGGCCACAGGCGGCTCATTGTCAGCTAGCTGATAAGCGAAGCGACCCGATTCACATTCAACGGTGCAACCTCGGTTGTTAATAGTTCAACACGAGGCACCCAAAGTGTCTCTTAATCATGATGATAAGCGAAGCGACCTGATACATTGAGTTACCCAACCGTGCAACGATGATCTACATGCTCAACCTGATGAGCAAGGGAGCCAGCTGTGGCTGTCTCAGCAGTTTAGCGATCATTGATAAGCGAAGCGACCTCGTTCAGGTTCACGGTGTAGCGGGGGTCTCAAAGTGTGGAGGTCTCAACCAGTGACTAACGACCTCCGGATTCATAGAAACGTTACGGTGGTGCACGCTCGGTCGACCGGTGGGTCAGCAAGTTGCCCAACTTATCTCCCTACGATCGACTACCATCGATCTTCGGTCGAACGCTGTGCAAGACCCACCTCCTTCTCCCTCCGCTAACACACCACCTCCACTCCTCCACCTCCACTAACCCAACCGACACCTCGAGATGCGGAGCGAGTCAGCCCAAGTGAAGAAGTGAGTGAAGGATCAGGTGTTAGTGTAGCTCGAAGGAGGGTGGCCTTGCATACCGTTACCTGGAGTCACCTTCTCCGGAAGATCCCCCCCGCACCATGCGAAGCACCCGAAGGGCCCGCAGGGTGGGAGGAGGGGCTCTGGAGGTGAGGGTGATGTAAGGTATAAGGTTTGCAACTTGCAGGCCACCCGGTCGAGCGAAACGTGCCTGATCCGTAACGAACGTCCCTCTAAACGCGGAGCTCCCAGACCACCCCACCCTCAACAGTAAGCGAAGCGACCCACCAAAGGGCCCATGAATCCGAGCAGCACTAATCTGTAGTAAGACAACCGAAGGGCGTCAGGAATCAGTTAGGAGGTGCAAGTGAAGTGTAGAATGAGCGTTAGGCGAAGCGGGTCACGTAGCGTAACGACCTTGAACGTACAAGAGGCCAGTCAGCAAAGGGAGATAATAAGTGTAGTGCAATGAAGAGGGGGTGTTAGCGCAGGTGTCTCCCCCTTGGGGGCCCTGAAGGGGAGGGGAGATACCGGAGCGTGGCCCCTCGTAATGAAACGGAACGACCGTGTGCAAACTAAACGGTGCAGCGATAGTTTATACCTGAGACAGCCACAGCTGGCTCCATATGTCTAGAGTCGGTAAGCGAAGCGACCTCGTGCAGAGGGTATCAATTCAGCGGAGACCATAAAAGATTAGCAAGAAGCCAGCTGTGGGTGTCTCGAGCGGCGATTATCAGTCATATACCTGAGACGGCCACAGGCGGCTCTATCCAACGGGCTCAGTAAGCGAAGCGACCTCGTGTTCATCCAACGGTGCAGCGATAATCAATAGGTTATATCACATCGGTATCAACGTCACCATCATCAACCTCAGCAAGGATTATTAATCCAATTAAGGAGCCAGCTGTGGCTGTCTCAACGAGTTGAGTTTGATAGTAAGCGAAGCGACCTGTGCGTCCTGAGTTACCCACCGTGCAGCATTGATCATCAGGTTACCTGAGACGACCATAGGCGGCTCAATGAATTGGCCATAGTAAGCGAAGCGACCCCTTCATCTACCTGCAGCCTGAGTTTAAAGTGATTAACCCGAGACACCCACGAGGTGGCTCAACCCACTAGATTCAATAAGCGAAGCGACCTCGTGTATCTTCAACGGTGCAACCGTAATTATCAATGGTACACCCGAGACGGCCACAGGCGGCTCCATGCAGCGAGTAATAGTAAGCGAAGCGACATAGAGTTCATCCAACCGCAGCGATAATGGTAAGCGATATCGAGTTTATCGTCAACCTGCAGCACTAACTACTAATGATTCATCTTCAGCCATGCAACCTGAATTTAAATGAGACCTGGTAACGAGTCACCACCCTCATCATAATCGCCATCAAGAAGGATCACCAAGGGAGCCAGCTGTGGCTGTCTCGAGCATCATGAATGATTAGTATCTAACCTGAGACGGCCATAGTCGGCTCCCTAGAATAATGATGCTAAGCGAAGCGACATTGATTCATGTTCAAGCTGCAGCCTTGATTTATAATCCACCGAGACCCCCACAGGTGGCTCCATGGATCAGTGATAGTAAGCGAAGCGACCTGTGCACCATTTATCTTAGGTTAACGCATGAACGATCGATCCCCTGATACTTCAGGGGTGAGGAGTGAAGGAGCGTATCCTAAACCCGGAGGTCATTAATTAGAATCAAGCGATATCGAGTTCATCCACCACCAGCGGTAATTCATAGTGCCACCTGAGACAGCCACAGCTGGCTCGATTCAATCATGGTTAATAAGCGAAGCGACATGTGCATCATGAGTCAGTCACCATGCAACTAGGATCTATTATTCGACCTGAGACAGCCACAAGCTGGCTCAACCGTGATCGTCAGTTCAGAATTAACCAAGGTGAGCCGCCTGTGGCTGTCTCAATCAACAGGAGTTTATAGGTCCATCGTTAGCTACATGAGACACCCACGAGGTGGCTCCTTCAACATCAGTTTATAAGCGAAGCGACCTTGCTACCTGAGACAGCAACAAGCTGGCTCTATATCCTCGTGGATGGTAAGCGAAGCGACCTATGCATCAAGAGTTACCCAACCTACATCCCCGATCTAAATGAGCTACCAAGCAGCGGAACCCTCATCAACCCAGAGGTCGTTAGTCGTCATCCTAACCACCCTCAGTAAACAACCGCGTTATCAACACCACCACCCTCACCCTCGTTATCCGAATCGTCATGAGCGAGAGAGAGTTCATGTAACCTGCAGCGATAGTTTAAATGGTTCACCAGCAAGGAGCCGCCTGTGGCCGTCTCAACAAGTTCAGTAAGGATTATAAATAAAGGACCTGCGACGGCCACAGGCGGCGCCCTTGAATCAACTACTCTAACGTTTACGAAGCCCATTGGTGTATTATATGGCCCCCTTGTAAAGGGCTTGAGACAGCCACAGGGGGCTCCCTAACGTCATGCACGGGTCGTTCCGGTTCTGTTCCGGTGGGGCACGCTACGGTCGACCGGTGGCCCTTGAAGTTGCGGATTAGTACCCCTCCGATCGACCACCCGTCGATCTCCGGGGCACTAACCTCAACGGCCACCTCCTTCTCCCTTCGCTAACACCCCACCTACACAGAACCTCCACTTATCCACCTTCCACAGAACTGAGGGAATCGAACCCCCTCCCCCAGGTCATGAGCCTGAGATGCTTCCATTACACCAAGTCCGAGACAGCCACAGCTGGCTCCCATCCAATACCACTTACTGAGACGGCCACAGGCGGCTCACCCATCCGAAGATGAGTTAACTACCCGAGACAGCCACAGCTGGCTCCTTGCGCGTAACGTGCTGCTAACGCTTCATGTCTGCAACCCCTAAGAGAAGCGTCCAATCAGATTGACAACCGGTCACCTTACGGCCCCCACCACCGGTCTGATCCCCCCTCATACATCCAAAGGACTCCACCATCTCTGGCTTCGTAGAAGAGGTAGCCCCCACTTAACGTCCGTGCTCAGACGACCCCACCCTTTCGAGCTTACCCCGAGGTCAGGAGTCACTACCGTAGCATCCCGCCCTCCCACCTTCCTGACCACCACCCCCGAGGAGATGGCACCGAACACCCACCGCAAGGATGGAGTCAGTTCCAGTAAGACTTAAGGACGCCCTTCAGGTAGCAACTATCACCCAGCAACATCCATGTCCACGCTACAGAGCAACGAGCTCTCTTACAGCACTAGGTTAGGCAGCAGGTACAGCTCCCTACCTCCCCCGTACCACTGGCCCCCTCTCAGTCATCCCAGAATACCAGGGACGCCTCAAGATGAACTGTACTCCCACAAGACGTGGTTTCCTGGATACGTGTTTAGTAGGGTTCACCGCCCTTAGTCCGTTTACCATATCGCCCAGCGAACGAAGTTATCCCTCGCCGCCTCCCTTGACTTGCTCCGCCACCTAACCAATCTCACACCCCCAGCGTACAAGGCCTACGTTCAGCCATGGTTCTGGGGGCAGTTAGCTAGGCAAGACTAATCCAGCATAGGGTAGTGCATGTGCAAGCATCGCCTTCGCCTCCACGACTCATAAACCCTCCACCCGTGTACTGCATCCAGGCCCGTCACTTATTATCCTCCGGTCTCGCTTACCCAGTCGCCAGCCTCGCGCCCCATGTTCGGTGGGACCGTACGGTGAAACGACTGAGCAAACTGTACCATCGGCTGTTTACGGCGGCAACCACAGATTGGGTCCTCCAAGAGGGGAACTCATCGTAAAGGTACTCTCTAGATTAGGACATCGACACCACTCAGATGATGTTCCGCCACCGGTAAACGCCTTACACCCCTCGCCACCGCGACCGCTCCTCACGCACCCATCACCCTCCGGTTAAGAGCCGGTAGTTAACGTCCACGTGATTCTGCTGAAGCCCAGGGTTCTAACCAAGCGCTCACCGATAACAAGCACCCCCCCCTTTCGAAGAGATGCACTCGTACGCCCGACACGTCGCTCGCCCTTGTCTCCCAGCACCCTCACACTACCAGATCATCATACCCCCGGTCCAGCCCCACCCTATCATCGCCCCAAGGACGCCTGTAGTGAGACCAGAGTTCAGGTCCTCCCTGGATAGTATCTAAGCGTACCTGACTAAGAACTACAACGCAGCCTGTCCGCACTTCCCCACGCCAACGCCCCGCCCTTAGAACCCTCCCTCACGAGAAGACCCACCAGCAGACACGCCTCGCAGTTGCCCACGCCCCCCCATGCGTGCGACCTGTTACCCCCACCCTGGAGTAACTCCGCTGTCACCTCCACACCTACCCACCCTCAGACCCCCCTCCGCCAGCACACCTCCCAATCAGCCAGCCCAACACCCCATCACAAAGCACCCCACCACCCCTCCCGCGTTGTAGGAAGAAACGATGAGGCACCCCACGACAGAGCCCAGGCCGACCAACCGCTCAGTGTACCAAGGGAAGGCTGACCCTCCGATGTACTCGATGCAGCCGCAGCACCCCGATTCCTCCGCCACCCATGCCACACACACCCCTCAAACGGAGCAGGTCAACACGAGTCCGAAGTACAGGATTAGTTTAACGTCTTTGGGTTCAACCCCTAACGGACGGTGGCCGCCGGTAAGATCCTCCGGTCTCTACGCCCACAGCTTCATCCACCTGTTGTTCCTCACCGCAGCAGTCGTATGGGACCGATCTAAGTGAGGCAGGAAAGGCAGCTCCTCAACGTGAGGGTACCCGTACTCCCCGTGCTTCAGGCGTTCAGCTTCTCTCCCCGTTACCAAGGATTACGCTGAAGGCTCTTCACACGGAGCGAGCTCCTTCTTCGTCTACTTTCTCCGCAGCATCAATCTAAAGTTGTGAGTCAGTCAACCACGGGACTCGTAAGTGAAGGTCTGGCGAAGGGGGTGTTAGCGTAGGGGGTTTAAGGCGTTGGTCTTGCATAAGTGTTTATCCGAAGATCGATGGTAGTCGATCGTAGGATAATAAACGTTGCAACTTGCTGACCAATGCCGGCCCCCGCAGCGTGCCCCCGTAGCCAGACCGAAACGACCCTGTGCAAGACCCCCCCCTGAGTATAGCGTATTAAGCTATCAACACGAGACAGCCACAGCTGGCTCAACCCCTGCGATCACCCCAAAGGTAGATCAGGTGCTGAGACAGCCACAGCTGGCTCCTGTTGAATGAATTTATTAAACCTGAGACAGCCACAGCTGGCTCCCATTCCGAAGGAGTGCCACTGCAACATTCAACCGTGCAACCTGAATCGTTAAATGACCTGAGACAGCCGTGGCTGTTTCATCAGCCCTAATGATTAGTTAAACCACCTGAGACGGCCACAGGCGGCTCCCATGGGGGCGGTCCGTCAGTGTGGTATGAAGCCATGCAACATTAATTTATACCCAACATTACCTATAAACGCAGGTGTGCACCCCACCCAACTCCACGGTGATTCGTAAATAAAGGTCCCAACGAATCAACCATGCAGCCTTAATTTATAAGTGACTCACCCAACTAACGTGCAACCCATAACCACTCATCCATTGACCCTGAAACGAGCACCCTCACCCAACGAACGTGCGATTGCAATCAACGATGCAGCCTAAATTAATAATCACCATGAAACGAATCACCCCTCCCCCCA
>KZ993943.1:0-22327 GCA_003614705.1 Blyttiomyces helicus | reverse complement strand
GTTTACGCTGATTGCCATCTCCCAGCAATTAGAAAGGAGACAAATAGGATCAGCAGTTGGTGTGGTGACTCAGAGCAAGTAGTCGTGTGCCACAAGCTATTTGCACTCACCATCAACACTCCCAGGTCAAACATTGGTCTAGTGGGCCGAAATATAAGCTTTGTCTGTTTCACAGAGCAACATGTGAAGATCAAGAGGAGTGGAACATTGAATCCCTGGTTTCCCACCTTGTGCCAGCGCTTCCGTCTGACATTGGACTTCATTTCTATGATGTGCAATATCCCATGTGAAATTGATCCTCAGTCTTGGACCACCAGTACTTGAAACATTTGTGTAGACGGTACCAGGATTGACTTTTTGCAGCTGTGTAATAATGTGTGTGTGTGTGGGGGGGCGACTTCCGACACCTTGGATTCTACAGCTTGTCAGGATTTCTGGTCTTCGTCCCCTCAAGTCTCCTCAAAAGACAGGTTTGCATGGGTGACAAAGTTATCAGGTTAACACGGCCCATTGGGATTCTGTTCCAAAAGCGTATAATGAGCTGCCAACCGCATGCACACATTAATATTCACCAAAAGCATGGTGATGGAAGTTGAGAGCACCTTGATTTCGCCAACTTCAGGGCATGTGGCCGCAGCTCGTTTTGACAAACCATATGTGTTTGTGAGAAATGCATGCCCCATTCACAACTAGGGCAAAGTTGTGTTAAGTTCTGTGCGTTTGTTGAAGATCAATCACATGAATATAATGAACATCCATTTAATATCTTGTCAGACTTAGCTAAGCTTCCTCAAGATGTTTTGCTAAGAGCTCCAGAGAGTCAGAGCTGGAAGCAGGAGCTCTTTCCTGTGAAACATGGGCTGATGTTTGCATGGATTGGTTTTCATCTCCGACAGCCGGGGCCTCTATCTCTGTCGAAGGAGTTCAGCAACCACAAGCAAACTTAAACGATCTAAAAATGACAGCTCACAAATCACAACAAGAAAGAGAATCAGGGCCGCTTGATTGTGTTTCAAACTCTTAAGGGCCACTGAAGACTAGGGAAGGACAGCTGACAGACTTCTATCTTCTCATTCACATCAATGCTTAGCAACTGAATTGTCAGATGCCCCTAATGCAACACAGGATTTTGTCTGAACTCTCTCAGTCGATAGCACTCTGCAAATATTTCTTACAATACGATTCGTCGTCTGAAATTGTTTTTATGTGCTTATTTGATTTTTGTGCGGTTTAAAATGCATCTAAGATGCATAAAAGTCCACTCCAGGCACCTCGGAGTGCCTGGAGCAGCAGGCGAACGCCTTGCATAGCGTTGTGCGCGCAGCATGTTGGAGCCAAAGATTTGCTGCAGGAGGGCGTTCTCTTCCCCCTCGGCTCCTCGAATGTACTCCCTCCCTCTCCCCCTACTGTGCCGCAGTGAGTCGCCCTGAGTCCCGCACGAGCCTCCCTATCCTCAAATCCCTTTGAATCCCACCTCCTCCTCTCGTGAGGCCGGCGCTGTTGTCTGAATATAACCCCCGAGCCAACTGCATTAATGCATAGTGGATCTATAAGCTATATATTATTATCATTCTGCAAATCATGACTGCATACAATGTGATGTACCGAGCCGACGGTATGCGAGAACCAGCAATGACGGGGGCGGCTTTTTGAGCGGACAGTACCTTTGGAGCATGAACCGCTCGCGCATGAGCGCATGGGCATGAGCATGAAGCATGACCGAGAACGTGACCAATAGGATGAGGATGTGTAAGGGCAGCGGGAACAGGATCTCAAGCTGCCGCGGTGACGACAACATTTTATTTGTTCTACATCTTGTATTTTACCCCAGCTTTGGCCAAAACCAAGAAGAAAAGGTCCTACCACTCGAGCCACCTATGCCCCTGAGACCCCCCAGTCTACGTAGACAATCATATATAACTACCAATCACCGCCGGCTGCACTTCTGGCACCTGTACAACATGTGGCAAAACATCGTCGCGAGCGGCGCTTTTGAGTTTGTGCTGTGAGCAGGGGGGTGCCCAGAAACTCTCCCCTTAGCTAAAGGACTTGGCATTCTATCCCCATTTCGACCTTGCTGTCATAGAGTGCTGATTGGTATTGATTCATCACATGGTAGCCCAACCCTTTTCCTTTCTCACCTCTGTTTATTAGCAACTTGTCCGGGAAAGACCCTCCAATGATGCACATACTGTCGGAACCACCAGAGACCATCAATTAATCAAGGCTGGACTACGAACCTCATCTTCAGGAAGCTTCTCTGTTTCTTAGATGTCCGGAGTTGGACCAGCTGTGGGTGCGCGTGTCAAAGCGGGTTGGGGTCTTGGTGGATCCAGCCCATGAGTGAGCGGGCCAGCTGCTGCCCCTGGACCTGGAGCAAAGGTCCAGCCCACGCTCACCCCCTTTGCCTTGGCCAACATCAACGCTGGCTTCGCCTGCAAGGTCATCAACGTCCTGATCGGCCCCACCAAGTCCACCTCCTCCACTGACTTCAAAGCCCCTTTTGAAAACCTTAGTAAGGAGATCTGTTCCAGCAAAGGCATGGTGTTTGAGCAGTGCAACCGCCTTCATCAAAGTATTGAGTTTGTAGAAAAGTTGGTTCCTGCTGTAAGCGACTGCTTGGAGGAACAGCCCAAAGAAAACTTGATGCAGACTGCATTCTCTGACTTGGGCCCATTCACAGCCCAAGCAGCCAACCAGACGCCACCACCCACAGTCAACCCTCTCACCAATCAGGATCTCTGCCATTCCTTGGAAGCCTTTCTCATCAGCTCATACAAGGTGCAGTTAGCAACCACAGGAGAAGTACAACTGGCTTATCAGTCCTCCTGCTGGTGGACATGTTGGTACCCTGTGGTTTTTGCGCCCGTTATCCTCTGGGCCCCATCCACATCACCGCCTTCGCTACCCACTAATTCCCAAGAACATAGCAAACAGCATCCAACTGGAGCTCTCCAATGCAACCTTTGGAGCCAGGCCATGGGCATACAAAAGCCAGTCCCATAAACTCCTCAACATGGCTTGCCTCCGGGTAGCCCCAGATTATGGACACTTACTGGATCAACTACAAAGTTGGAATGATGAAGAACCGAACTCTTGGAACTGCCACCTTTCATTCCATGATGCAGAACGAGAACACCATGACCAAACAAGGGGTCCCTCAGGACATCTATGAGACAATCAGCTAAGCAGTTGACGCCCAGAAGAAGTTCTGCCTTGTTTATGTGAATGGTCCTAGCCAAGAAGAACGCTAATGCGCCCAGAGTGACATCACCTACGCTGAAGCCCTGGTTAAGCTGGGCATCTTTCCCTTGCAGGCAAGATTCTTCGAAGCGTTGCCCCTAAAACTACCTTTGAAGCAATTGCTCCAGTCCCTATGTGATGGGAAAGTCCTGGCTGAATTCGTAACAGCCAGGCCCCTCAACCAGCCTTCATGTTCCCGCCTGCTATGCTTCACTTCCACCAAGGGGGGGCCAAGCTGTTTCCTGGCCAGCTCGTCAACCCTATCCTAGCTCCACAGCTGGTATGGATTCCTTAGGTTACCCAGTGATACCTCAGCGCAATCGTTCTTTTTCAGCTGCACGCCTCAGCTTACGTGCGGTATCGAGGCCGGTAGTCAATCGCACGACAGAGGTTGAGGCAACTCCTAACCGCAAGGTGGCAGAACCCATCCCATTGGGACCCTAGGGACAATGCCCGTGGCCACTGCTCACAGACCAGGAGGAGGGGGAAGTTGTACTTGGTACAGGGCCGCTCACTCCTTTGAAGCGGACTTACAGCAGCTCTCTCACGATACAGACCTACAGGGCCAGAAAGCCCAGGTCCACACAACGTAAATCGAAAAACTCAAGAGGAACCTTAATCTTGGTACGGTGCACCCTGAATGGCCTGTGTGATTGTCTCAGGCCCAGGCCGAATCCCAGAGAATTGCCTCTTGGCCAGAAGATTCATGGGACCCCTCCTGGGACCCCTCCATAAACAGCCAGTATTCTTGAAGGCGCCTTCAGAGACCTCTCCTTTGCTGATGCTTTCGAAGGGAACTGTCATAAAGTTCAATGGCGCCGCAACTTGGGACACCTTTGTTGCGCTACGGGGACGGTCCTTTGGACAGCCGGACCAAGCGAGGGTCCGACTGAGCCTTTAGAAGTTTAGACGCGTCTCGCCATAGATCGGTCAACCCAACGCCATATACAACCCCTCTGCATCCCCTTATTACATCAATCAGGCCTAAATGCAAGTGAGCATACTGCCCTAGGATAGTCAGCAGTGGCTACCCCATTAAGGGATAAATGTCAACCTCTAAGTCTTTCCCAATCTCGAAGGAGACTTTGGCACCTCCTTCTGGACCGTATGACCTGAAGCGTTGAACACCCCAGCAAGCATGGCAAGGTTTGTTACATGTTAGTACAACTGGGTCTGACCTCCCCCCCCAGATAAAACCAAAGAGAGATATCTCCTATTGCCAAAAACCCTGTTCACTAATCCCCCTACGTTTGACGTGTCCCCACGTTGACATTCTCCAAACCCCCTCATCACTCCCTCTGCTACACCAACCTCATGCGGAGCAGACAAGGACGCGGACACGGGCAACCCGCTGGTCTCACTCTGACACCATCCCAGATCGCCCAAATACTGAAGGCTATCAGACCTCCGGCGCCTCCTCGGCCGAATCTACCACCACAGACATCCTCATGTCCACCTGAACTGCGAGAAGCAGGTCCTCATGTCACCTGTCATGAGCACAGCATTGAGAGGACCGCCGCCTACATTGCGGCCTTCCGCAAGAACCCGACCCACTCTGGCAAGGATAATCGTCAGCTTGTAAAGGCGTTCCGGTGCAGTGGTGCTAATACCAGGCTCCATGTGAGCAAAAGAGAACACCAGCAGAACAACTGACTCCTGAATATCACTGACTTCTACAATCTGCTAGCAAAGCAGTTTGCTCCTCAACAGCGTCTTAGACTCTACCTGACTTGAACTCACAAAGATTCTCCTTGCCAAAAGTCTGAACAACGTCAACATCAAGTTTTGCAAGCTGAAAAGCTTCGCGGACCAGGCTCAAGAGCAAAAGAACAAAAAGGAGATCCTAGAGCTTGACTTTATGGACTGCAACAAGAAAGCGCTGTGTCACCAAACAATTACTGTGGGCGCTGAGCTCTACATTTCTGTGGTGGAGTATGAGGATGGAAACAAAGTGGACGAGCTGGAGGTTGACCTGGAGACTGCATGCACCACGGCTGTGTGCACGTAGGGCAACTTTGGTCATGCCCATAATGGAAAAAGCTGACAATGGCTAAGAAGAATTCATAACAGGCCCTGGATGTGGATGAGGTGGTCAAGGGATAGCCTCCGATAGCTACCACCTGGGCCACAAACGCTGCTCTCCCTCGCCGGTCCCCTAAACTAATAAGAAACTCACAGCGACACAGAAACCCCACACACAGACCAGCTGCGACTGCTGCAGAGTTCATGTAGCCATCCCAATTGGGTCCCCCAGGGTACCCGACGCAGAGGTGTAGGCCGAGTAAAAGGCAGCGTGGTGGGCATCATTGAGATGAAAGTCAAGTTGCTTGATTAGGTGTCAGATGTGCACCCTGAGCAAACCCCCTTCATGAGCGTCAACAACATGGAGGCTGATGACAGCCAAGGAGAGGCCCTCAACGGAAACACCGACAAAGTTAGGTCCAACTAGGGCATTACACGTGGCAAAACAGGTGATGGGCAGGATTATCAAGGCCGCTGGAGGAACCGACATTCATGCAGCAGGTCTCCAGGATATCAGTGAGAACCACATGGACAAACATGTAGTGGGAAAGAGGACACTGATCTCCTTTTAAACCTTTCTCCCTCGCCCTTGCAGTCATTGCTCGCTATGTCATCCACTCCTCAATGGACTCTTCTCATGAATTCTAGAGGATTCAGATGCAAATTGTTTGTGATCTCTGACTCGTACCTGAAGCGTCACAGAATTTGAAAGGTCATATTATCCGCCCCTTGGCGTGTCTAGTTGGCCACTCAAGGCACAGAATGACCATCCTCTTACCTCATCTGTGCCCATATCAGCCTGCTAGACCCCCTAACCAATGACACTCTGACCCTTTGGTTGCTACCCCTCATAGTCGCCCCAAATCCACTATGACCCCATACCAGGACTACCAGTTGCTGGATCTCTCGGCGGTCACCACACGGTCTTGCTAATGAATGCTGCTAGGCCGGCCCTTCAGATCCAACACAAGGGCATGGGGCACTTAGGCTCCTACATCATCCCTTTCCAGCCCAACGTGAGGGTCTTGGAGGCTAAGCTTTAAACCATGAAAACCAGCCGCTACGCAGTTCCCTGCATGTATGTTATGGAAACCAATCAGCCGCCACATTACTTGCACCATTCTAGGCCACCGAAGGCTCAGGAATCATGAAACCAAACACTTTTATCCGCCCCTGGCGAATGAAGCCGTTGGACTATGGCATACTGTTGCGACTCTCCCCTGATTTCAACGAATTGGTCCAATCCGGATCCACGCAAGGAAGTTCTCCAAGTGGAGGATCTTATCAAGCAGAAGCCAGATCAGACCTAGCGCCCTGCCCTCAACAACAATGGCCAGGAAAGTTTCATCTTCAATGTGTTCAGCAAGTACGGCCCCACCTTCCATTGTGAATCAAACAAGGGCTTGCACCCTCACCGCAACGGCATCAACTTCAAAATCACACTCAAAGAACGCGCCAAGCGAAAATTTGCCCCCTTCTACCAATGACCCCAACTGAGCTGGGCCAATTGCCACACCAGATTGACAAGTACAATGACAAGGGCTCAATCTACTACTGGCGGTCCGCCTGGGGAACACCGGTTGTATTTGTGAAAAAGGAAAGAGCGCCATCTTTGAATGTGCCCCGACTCCCACCTGCATTGCTAAATACAATTGAACGCCTCTCTAAGCCTTCAGGATATCCAAGACCGGTATGAAAGCCTTAGTACTTCTCTTTGAATGATGTCAAGGATGCCTACTATTGAATCCTTGTCGGGGAGAATAGCATGGACAAAACTGCGATCCAAATGAGCTATGGCTACTTCAATTAAGTTATCATGCTGTTTGGCCTCACAAGCCCGCCCCCATCATTCCTTTAAATGATGAACTTCCACTATAATGAATTCTTCTTGACACATTAGTATCCCTCTTTCCCTCTGTGTATGGTTCGGAAGTAATCAGTGGGAGGAGCATGTGGTCATGACATAGGCGACAGCAGGAACCTTGTTTCTTCCCTGTCCATCTTCGCACTTCACACTTTGCACTAATCGCCAACCTCAGTGCGAATTTGTCCATAGCAGGATCCCCACTATCCTGTTTTCATTCTCAAGTACATAGTTCACAGCAACAAGGGACAGATGGGTGGTCCTCAGTCAGACAATTTACCCTGTATCATACCATCACTCCCTTCTGGAAACTGCTGTGGTTCCTTTGCCCTCTTTGGCCCCTTCAGAAACCCCTTCCTTTATCTCTTTTTTACCCTTCTTGGCACCTCTCTACCAACCTCCAACTTAGCTTGTTTCACTTCAATTTCCCCTTGCTGTTGTATAGCGCTTTATAGTATTGGTTCATCACATGGTAGCAAACTCTAACTCCGTTTCTTCATACCTGTACTTCCTTCTTGAAACTGCCCTGGATTGCTGCCCTCTTCAATGCCTTCAGAAAACTCCTACTATCTTTGATCGTAAGCTACTCGTCAAGTCAAGACTCCTTGATATTGTGACATGAGGGAGCACTAATGAGCGCCGATAAGAATGTACGGGGAACAGTGGCATCAGCAAGATACTCAGCTACTACTTGATTACTATGAGGTCTGGAGTTGGATTAGGAGCGATTCCGGGGTTGGAGGGACTGGGGTGTTGGCCGATCTGGGCCCAGAGCAAGTGGAAGGACTATTGCCCCTAGAGAGGATCCACCTCGCAACCTACGTTGACCCCCATCCACTCGGCTAACATCAACGAGGGTTTTGCTTGCAACCTCGGCAGCATCCAGATGAACGTTGCCCAAATGATTTCTTCAAGCAACCCTAGCACGCCATTAGGGAGGCTCCAATGAGAAGTCCGCTTGGGCAAAGCCAAGATGGTTGGGAAGTACAATGGCCTTGACCAAAGCTCCGAAGTAGTAGCAAACCTTGTCTCTTTCGTCTGAAAGAATTCTGAGAAAACAACCTGAAGCAAATCCCCATCTGCGATATGACCCTCTTTGCACCCCAGGCTGCCTAACGACCACATTGGTGGATGAGCTACCCTCTCCCAAACCCGGACCTCTGCCACGCCTTTATCTCATTCCTGATTGGATCTTGCTAGACATGGGTCACTAGCCAGTGGGAGAAATACAGCAGGCCCATCGCCCCTACTCCAAGTGCACCCCTGGTTACAACAGGGCATCTCGCCGGTTATCCTCGGGCATCTGCTCACATAATTGCCTTTGCAACTACAACTTCCCTAAGAACATGGTCAACAGCGTCAAGCACGAACTTGTCATCCTCTTGTTTGGAGCCACCTTATCAGAGTACGACAGAGGGTTCGACCATCTTCTCAATTAAGCTTGCCTAGCTGTCCAATACAAGGGCAAGTCCCTGATCATGGACACTGACTTCTTCAACTATTGGAAAACTGGAATCATGAGGAACCCTAGACCTGGCGTTGTCATTGTCCAATGCATCCTGCAAAACCAGACAGCGACAATACAACTATGAACTTGCCAGGAAATTTACAAAACGATCAGGTACGCAGACCATGCCAATGCCCTCATTCCATTTCAGCAACCTGCCACAGCCTGCAAGGGGTACGGAGGCGCACACAGGAATGCAGGAACAGAATGAGGCAGTTATTACAGACCAGCAGGCCTCATTTGTACCCCCTTCAATGGTCACTTAGCAAGGATTCTCATAGACTCCAGATGCAAGACGCTAGTAGTATCCAACGGCTTTGTTTCAAAGCATAGATTGGGCAAAGTCAAGTCCTCATGACTCCTTCAGGTTGACTTAGCAGCTCGTGGCCAAAGGAGGCAATCCAACTGAATGACTCACTCCCGCCAACATCAACCTGCTAGACCCAGCCTTGAGGAATGTGGCTGAGCTCAAGGCTCCACCTTTTTAATTGTCACCTCCATCAGATAAGACTTTATTCTTGGCTTCTCTCTAGCTAAGCAGTCTGAAGGACTCACTACTGCTAGGCCTCGTGGTGCCACAAGACCAGCTATAGAATTTGAACATTAAAAGCAGAAATTCAACAGTCCCTCGCAATCAGTCCTCCGCGGATGGCAACCACCTCTACTCCCAGAATCGGAGAAGTATCACCCTGGCCCCAGCACCCAATCTTTGCCCTTGACTTGAGCCATCAAAGCGGACTCTCAGATTGTGAACACCCTTGATATACTCGTATTCTATGTACTATGGAGAGGAACCCCAACTGTTCGTCAAAGCATGGCGCAGTGGAAATTTTGAGTATGTCATCTAGTGCACGCAGTACATGAAACGGAGCTGGTCGCACTTGTCAAACTCCCTAAAGTGAGTCGCCACAAGGTTATTTGCATCCGCATCCGGCCATTCACAGACCACAAGTTACTGATCTACCTGAACCCTCAGCAAAAGCTTAGATGCCGACAAGCTTATTGGATGGAAGTGCTCCAGGAGTAAGATTTCTCATCCAATGCCAATCAAGCCAAGCAAAAACATGGAAACTTGAAATCAGACACACCTGGGTGGTTTGAAAGTTCCTGATGATCTGGGCGGCAAGTAACAGTAATCGATTCAGGGTTTTTGGGTCGAGAGCTTGATACTGGTGAGGATCATGCAACCCTCATCAAGGAGTAGCAAATAGAATCTTTGGAATTCTTGAACGGATGCAAGTGCTGGTAGGGGTGAGGGAAGGTGATCTAGCCAGTCAAAAAGGAGACAAGGAACTGCCAGAAACCACTCTCTCATGAATCGGGTAATACGGAATAGAAACAATATGGGCAAGATAGGTGAGGGTCTATAGTGAACACTGCTCATGAGGAATGGTGTTGGAAGGTGAGTTCCTAGAGTTTGTAAACTGCTGGGCAGACCAAGCAGTTGACAGTCTCCTGTTTGATATAGGCAGCAACCTGGGGCCATCTAGATAGCACCTGAAGCAAGCAGGGTGAGGGGTCACAAAGGGGATGAGGAGAAAACTTGAGATCAGACCATGAGGGGGGATCGGTTGAAGGCAGTAGAAGCCAAAAATGGACAGAAGAAGGTCTCTGCTATAAAAAAAGGATTTGCTTGTTATTAGGTTGGATGATGGAATCAAGCTGTTTGTCACAAAAGAGGTAGGAGTTGCAAGTCAAGGCTGGATGAGAATGATGGTGCCCGATCCCTAGGCGCCTTCATACATATTCAGCAGCTTAGTTCCAAATTTATCCCACTGGCCAATATGCCAGCCACAGCAGACAGATAGGGGGGTGGAGCCTGAGAGGTCAGAAAGAGCATAAGGTGCATTCAGAAAGCAGTCAGCCTGAGGGGATTTAACAGGTCTGAAAGATAGCAGCAAAATTTCACCACACATCACAACTTTTATTGGGGATCACACTCTTGAACTAACCTGTCTGGTGCAGTCAACAGACCACCCGGAGGTATATGTGTGGCGTCAGCTTTGTCGAGTCCGAAGGGTAAAACATTGCATGATGACAATGCTGGAAAAGAGAGGGGAGTGCGTTTTGGGTCTGGTCCGATTGGAGACAATGAATCATGGATTGATTGCTACTCACCTCTTTGAAATCTCCGGGGATGGATAAGCTATAATTGAACCAGACTTTCTGGGGTGAGACAGGTGAGGGTTGCATGTCAAGGCTGTTGTAAAGGGAAGACCTCTGGGAACGATATGAAGATCATTGTTTTGCAGGTCTTGCTGTGGTGGATCTGTTAGTTTTGTTGTTCAGCCAGCAATAGGGGACCACGTAATGGGAGCAGAAAGCATATCTAGACCCACAGTCCCACAGGGTAGCCGTGGATGATCAGGCTGGAGGAAAAAAGAACCTGCAAGCACTTTTGGCCCCACGTTGACATATTTCTATGTCATAGTACCATCCGTAACCAACAAAGCAGTGTTCCTTAGCCCACTAGTGTGCGAATGAGCCCTATGGACTTGGACGATCATGTTGGGCTGAAAGTCATATGATGAAAATTGTTGATATTAGACAGCTGGGAGACAAACGGACAATTAAGGCAGTCACGAAAAAGGTGAGGAAAAAGACCTACCACATTGTGTGATTGCCTAGCTGAATCTAGGGTTTTCGATGAGGCATGCAAGGGTGGGAATAACAGCTTCTAGGGAGGACTTCATTAAAAGGTATAGAGGTTTGTTTTGAAATCAAGACTGATTTGGAATTGTAAATCACCTGCTTGCGGATTGAGATTCAATCCCACCTCAGCAGGTGGGATGGACACGCCAAACTGGACTAAAAACGTCTAGCAGGATCAAATGGCAGTTTGATTATTTTTGCGATAGCATGCTTGCTTTGGCATGTGCAACTCCAGGTTCACTTAAGGGGGTGAGATTTCCACTCCAAAGCAGAAAGCATGGGGTGTGTGGGCGGATGATCAGGCCAGGCAAAACAAGGATCAGGAAAAATTCATGCGGGATGTTATTTGGGGGTGGCATATTTGAAAACAGTGGAGTGAGAGGCAGGTCAGGGCTAAGACCTGATGCAGGTCAGGAATGAAGGCGTTTGGGATACATGAGTGGTGAGCCAAAAATGGATATGCAGATGGCAGCTTTGAGTAGCGGTTCAATGACAGGCACTTCAACAGAAAAATATTTGAAAAAACACGAAGAGGAATCAAGTGCCTGGGGCGCTGGATGCTCAAACTAAGCTTTCGACGGACAGACAGGTGAGTACTGAAATTGTAGGTGATTCAGGAAGGAAGTGATTTAGATATACAATCTACATGAGTAAGATCACCAGATACCTGGGGTGTTTGGACACTTTTCGTTTCAGCAGCAAGTCTCCTGTGGTGTACGAAGCACAACAGCAGAATGATTTGAGTAGAACTTTAATGGCAGGCGGGTGGATGATCAAGCAGGACGAAGATCAGCAGGTGCATTTCCTTTCGAGTGTTCCTCTGCATTGAAAGGCGGATAGAGTTCAAGAGGAGAGGGCAGACTTTGCGAGGTCATGCCTTGATCTTGGCCACCAGCATTTGCACAGGGTAGTCAACATTGGACATGGGCTGCAAGTGTGGTAGGATTCTCCAACTTGCAATGGATTTTCAAGCCTGTCAAAAATACGATCAGGAACTGACGGCAAAACCACACAGCTCATCATTTGGTCCGTGAATAATGAAACCAAGCTTTCTGGAGACTATTGAGAGTTGGGACTTATCAGCAAGATTGACATTTGTTGTATATGAGTAACAGTAGTGGCCTGAGAGGGACGGCTTTTTGGGAATACTAGAAAGGGCGCCACTGGCATCCCATGGGGACTCTCCCATACAGATCACCAGTGGCAAATACGCCTGGCCCTCTGAGACCAAGAGATGGAAATATTTCATGAACAGAGTGGTGGAAGGGCTGGGGGGGGGGAAGAATAATCAAGCCTGTCGCTGTCAACAAAAACCAAGGAGCTACCAACTCTACACTGCACGAGAATCAGGGTTGTTGGAGAATCGATTCAATTTTTCAGGGGGAGCAATGGATTAGGACCAGAAGTTGATGATGGGCAAGAAGGAGTGCTTATGGGTGTATGTCAAACATATTGTTGAACGGTTGACACCTTTCTGTGTTGTGCTGCTGGCCATATGGGACAAATCAGTGTCGCAAAGTCATTCTGGTGTTGGATTATTGAACCAAGCTTTCTTTAGAGATAAAGAGTGAATGATAGAGAATGTCCAGGAAGGCAGACATTTGTGGTATGTGAGCTACAAGGGAGTAGCGGTATTTGGGTATAAGAGAAAGGTTGTCGTTCGTGTCTCATGGAGCCTCTCCCATGCAGGTAACCAGTGAGCACATGTGCCTTGCACTTAGAGTCCAGCGGATCAAAAAAAGAATGATGAGATTGCTAGAAGGGACACACCTAGGGGGAGTGGGGGAAGAAAATCTTTAACAAGCCTGACAACAAAAGAAGAGAAGCTACCTCCTCTGAAATGTGGAAGATCTGGGTTCAGGGATTCAAAACAAGATATCTGCGGGTGGGGGGCCGGCTTGAGGATCTCAGTCGACGTTGGTCCGGAAAGGATGCTTGTTCCTTTTTGCAGCATGTGGCGAATATCTTCTGGCTTTTGACATTTTCTGTGTCATTGTACGATCCGTATGGGACAAAGCAGTGTTTGATAGTCCACCAGTGTGCAAGGCAGCCTTGCGGCCTCGGCGAGAACAACAGGTTGAAAATTAGATCATGAAATTTGTTCAGATGAGACAGCTGGGGGAGAGGTAGACAATTTTTTCAGTAAAGAAGGTGAGGCGTTTGAATACCAAGCTGAAGCAAGCTTTTTGGATGAGGGATGCATGGGTGGGAATGACAGCTTTTTACGGAGACTTGATAAACGAGTATAGAGGTTTGTTTTGAAATGGAAAATGATTCAGATTGAATTTGTCGCGCATCTGAATTGTAATTCACTTGCTTGTGGATTGAGATTTAATCCCAACTCCTGAGGTGGGATCAGTTTGCTAAACTGGACTAAAAAGGTCTAGCAGGACCGAAAGGTAATTTGAGCATTTTGGTGTTAGCGCTTGCTGGGCGCGAGTTAGTTGAAGTATTCCCAAACCATTCCATATGACCACCACTCTCCCACTTATCCTCCTACCTCAACCACCAAAGCCCCCATCCATCCTTGACTCCCAAGCCACAACGTCAAGTCCTGCCGCCTGGAGACCGCCGCTCCCCCTTCTGCCTCCTACTGCATCCTCTCACCCAGCTAAACCTATCACTCCTCACCTCCATCCCTCCGTTCCTCCATCCCATTAATGTCCAATCTTGACTAGCGTAGCAGCAACCCTGAGTACACTTCTAAATCAGACTGGGACAATGAGGGGTGCAATGGCCCCTCTCCTTTGCAGGAGCTGGCCCAGGCTACCTCACATGACCTGACCCTCATCCTGGCAGAGTTTGAACACAGTTAGGCTATGGAGGTCACCCAGGAGAAGAAGCAAAGCTTAAAGGATAAGAAGCGGATTGTCAGTGAAACTTTTAAAGTATGTATATGGCAGAGGGTTCTCCTCTATTTGTCTGCTTCTCTGCCATCACAATTGGAGTGCCGCCACCAACAGGAAATCCGCAATTTATGCCCAGAGACAGCCAATAGGGGCTTCAAATTATGGTCTGAAAAACCAAAATGAGTCGAGAGGCAAGGGCTGGTGGCAGGGATGAGAAGGATGAACACGGTCAGAGGGGGGAGGGTGGCCCAATTCCGTTTTTTATATGGATCTCACAGGTTTATGGGATATATATGAAGTACCATGATGAACATGATGCTGCGCTCCGTGTTGGGGGTTTCGTCACAGGCAAGGCCCACAACGCGGCCAACAATCGCCTCCACACTGCAACCACCCAGTTTTCTAGAGCCTGAAGATCTTCTCCCACCTACCCCTGCCAGTCTTGGCAAGGACTTTACCAACTACTAGTATGAGAACAGTCTCAAGGAGCCGCAGGACAAGATTGACAACCCCATAGCTCCTGCAAAGACGCTGCTGCCTGAACCTCAATTCTCATGATGGCCTAAGCCCCGACAGCCTCCTTAAAGTCCTCCACCAGCAGCATACCTGAGAGGCCTCCCCTGGGCACTAAGGATCACAAATACGAGCTGTCATCAGACAAGATGACAAAGGCAGTGCGGACAGATCCTGCGGAAACCGCCGCTTGCACACTACAGGCCATGTCGTCGTACATGATATGGCTTGCCCAGGCTGATGCACGTTGAGACCTTGGGAGGCTCAGGCTGAGTACCGCCAACATCAGGCCTAGACTGAGGCTATGGAGTGTCTACATGAGGTTCAGGCACATACACAGCAGAAGAAAACCAAGCGTTGCGAGCAGGAGAGGGGAGCTGAGGGAGAGAGTGATACCAGCAATTCACAGCTGGACGTGGACCTTGAGGAGGGTTGCCTGGCTGACCGAGAGTGGCTAAAACGGACAATAGCAACTTCTTACTTTGCTTGTTTTACTCCATTTTCCTCTCGTTATCATTGAGCGCTGATATACTTAGGTTCACCACATGGGAGCACTGCTGTGTTCCTTCCTCACCCCCACTTATCTTTGTTCTCAAGTAACTCCTCCAGACAAGACCCCTTGATGTAGTGACACAAGTCAGTACTCACAAGGGCCAGCAAGGATCAACTCGGGACCTTGGCATCGACAAGCATCTTGCTGACTAACACGTCTGGAGTTGGGCCTGGAGCTAGTGAGGGCGTTGGAGCAACTGGGTATATTGGCAGTCTGGCGGCTGAGCAAATGGAAGGGCAGTCACCCCTGGATGTGGAGCCACTGCCCAGCCAACCTTGACAACCATCAACTTACCCAATGTCAACACTGCCTTTGCCCAAAACCTCAGCATTGTCAAAATCGACCTCCCCCAATCAACATCCTCAACCATCTTAAACGTGCCCTTCGAGAACCTCCCAAAAGATATCCGCTTGGGCAAGACCAGGGTGGTTGAGGAATAGGAAGGCCTCACCCAAAGCAATGAAAGAGTAGCAAACTTCGTCCACTCTGTGAGCAACTACCTGGAAGAATACTACAAAGAGAGCCTGGAGCTAATTGCCCTCGATGATGCAGCCCTTTTTGTAGCCCAGGTGGCCGACTGACCATTGCTGCCTACGGTCTACTCTCTCACCAACCAGGACTTCTGTGATGTCTTTTACGCATTCCTCATCAAATCATGCAAGACAGGAGTCACCAAGCAGGCGGAGAAGCACTGCATGGTCTTGGCCTCTCCCTCAGGTCTAACTCCTTGTACCCCCTGGTGATTAGCTGGCCATCCTCCTGTACCTACTCGCAATGCTACCTTGGCAACCACTACTGCATCAGGAAAATACCTATTCCCAGAATCAGACACGTATCGCACTCCCCCTGTAGCTTCAAATTTTGCCATCAACTTAAGTTTCGAAAACAGACTCTCAGATGCTAGACCCCTTCATATAGTCCGTTTCCAGACACTACAGAGATGAAGCCCGACCGGTTTGTCAAAGCATGGCGCCACGGAAAATTCAACTGTGCCTGATACACCCTGGGGTGTAGGTGATACAGCCCAGACAACCTCAATGTCCTCCAAATCCTTACCACTCATCTCGCCACCCTGGAAGAGCTCCTCCATCAGATCATCATGAAACCAACGGTCGGCATCGCAACAGACAGGCAGGAGGGCTTTCTCAAAGAGCTTTTCAAGAAATACAACAAAACAACCCTGTCCCAGCCAGACGTCTATCACCCGCCTGATCAAGGCAAACAAGACTTCTAGCTCGAACTCAGAGCATACCCTCAGCGGAACTGCTGCCGGTTTCCCCCTGCTCCCCTAAGATGAGCTCGAGGAATTAAAAAAACAGATCCGTGGTGAACTAGAAAAAGGATGGATTTGGTATTCTTGGTCAGCATGGGGAGTGCTCAATGTATTCACCAGAAAAACGACCGCAGCGTGCGGTTCTGCCTTGACTATCATTGTCTCAACTCTGTCATCTGGTCAGATCAGACACCGCAACACAGCTGACTCAAAATGCGCAACTGGCTTGTCTAAGCCAAATACTTGATCCTCTTGGACGTCAAACACGCCTGCCATCTTATCGGGTCTCAGAACACACGATAGAGAAAACAGCAATTGGATTATAATACGGCTACTTCGAGTTCATAGTCATGCCGATCAGACTTTCAAACGCTCAGGCCTGCTTCCAACGCCTCATGGACTTTATCCTCGATCACCTCTACAACTAGCTTGTCATCTCCTACCTCAACAACATACCAATGTACTTGAATACTAAAGAAGAGCACAATTGATATGTTGAAGAAGTCCTGGCGATCCTGCTCAAGCACCAGCTAGACGTCCAACCAAGCAAATGCCTCTGGGGCAAGGAGGAAATTGTTATCTGTGGTCACCAAGTCGAGCCTGTCGGCGTCTCCATTGCCTCCTCTACAATCTCCACTGTCCTCAAATGGGAAAGCTCACAAAACACCCACTATATCCAGTTCTTCATAGGATTCACCAACTACCTCCTACCCTAGGCAACAACTACTTGGAGATCACCTCACTGCTTGGAGAACTACGATCGGAAAAGAAACCCTAGGTCTGGACCAAACCCAAGCAGTTCTCCTTTGAGCATCTCCAGAACACTATCTCCAAGGCACCTGTGGTCACCCACTTAAGTCCCATCCTCCAAACCTACGTCTTCCATGATGCCTCCGACTATGCCATAGGTGGGTGGGTTGCTCAGCTCACTAATGACAATGATCCGATTCCTGTCGGGCACTATCGGAGGTCTGATCGACCTCACTCAACTTTGGCTGATCTTGTACTTCCGCTGTAAGATGAAGCCGGCAGAACTAAACTATCCAGTTAGCCTAAAAAGATCTGCTTGCCCTCTTTGAAGTCCTGAAAGCCACACCACAAAGTCATCAGCATCAACTGCCAACCATTCATGGACCACAAGTCCCTCATGTATATGAACATCAAGCCCAAGCTTAGCCTCTGACATGCTGGTTTGATCAAAGAACTCCAGGAATATGATGCCTTCATTCAAACTTGCTAGGTCGTTTCAACACCTTCAAAGACCTTCGATCTGGTGCACCTCAATACACCCCCAAGTGCGCTAAATGCCTAGAATTAATTGAGATCCTTGTCAGTACGCTGGTCATTTCTGATCTCAAGGCGCAACCAATAGACCAACTGGCGGACAACAATATCAATCCAAGAGAACCAGCAGCATGGCTCTACCTCGATATCAAGGCACAACTAGCCAGCACTGAAAAAGGAAGCCTCATAGAGAAAGCTAGCTCACAAAAAATAGATTGAACAATGGCTTCCACCACTATGATGGTCGACTTTAAGTTCCAGAGGTCAAGTGCCGGTCCATCATGGAGTAGTACTACAACTGAAGCACCGATGGCAGTCCCCAGGGTCAGCCCAAGACCATCAAAAAAATTGTCGCGAAGTACTACTGGCCATTCATTTTCTCTGAAATGAAGCTATTTGTACATCAGCTGCTGTCCTGATTGTGTAAACTTTAAAGGCCCCAATCGAAACTAAAGCTTCCTCCATCCTGTCCCGGTTCCTCACACTTGCCTGGAGATCATCCGATTCTATGCCCGAATGAAGACTGTATCATTCAGGCAACAAGGTTAGCCGTAGGTCCACTGATTTTGCATCCTTGTCTACTTCTCCTACCCAATCATCCTTGTCTCTACCATCTCGGGATAGACTGCCTAAAACCTGGCAAGTCTTTTTACGTTGCGGGTATGGGCCCCGGTCGTCTGCCCTCAGTTCTTTGTCAACCACCAAGGAGCCAATGTCATGTCCACCCTCTGCCAAGCATTCACCAAACTAGTCGACATCAAGAACAACCCTACCACCGCTCCCCACCAGCAGACTGACATTAAGTGAGAATGAATGATCCCGACGGTGAAAAGCCTTCCCATGCCTTACCTTGACAGAACCAGCGACAACTGGTTGAGAGTCCCGCTGTTCCTCGACTTCAACATCAACACCACTACTTACTGAGACATGGATCTGTCCCTGTTCTTCACCAAACAAGGCTATTTCTGCAAGTCTCTTGAATTCCGAAGGCTGGACAAGCTAATCCTGGCTATGGCCAAATCCACCTCCAGAAAAAACCTGCTCGAGCATGCCTAAGAACAAAAGGCATTTGGGCGATTCTGGAGGTGGCCCTTTGGCAGGCGCAAGACCGTTACGCCAGCTCCTACAATCAGAACCGTCAGCCTATCTTCAACAAAGCCAGAGACCTATTGCTCCTCAACATTGCCAGTGTAACGACAATGCTCAAGACCTCGCTACCAAAGAGAATATCACTCACTGGGCAGGCCCCTTCAAGATCATCCTCCCCAGCACAAGTCGGACACCTACAAGCTGGAAATCTCAACTAGCAGCATCCACCACATCTGGCCTTATTTCTACCTCAACATCTTGAAGCCCTTTATCCGACTGAGCTCCTCCATCCATCGCGACACCGACACTGCGTCCTTCCCAGCTCTGATTAACATTTAAGGTGAAGGCAAATGGACCAGCAAGAAGATCATCAACGTCAAAGACTACAGGAAACAAAGCAGAGGCGGAGCCTGACCTTAACGTTATCTTGTCAAATGGCTCGGCCCCCAGGATGCTGACAACCAATGGCTCAAACTCGAAGACGTCATGAACACCAAAACATACAAGAACTGGCTCAGGGAAAACACTCACTGGCTCCCCCTCCATGCTCAACCTGATAAAAAGCCATTGTGATCAGCAGCTTTGAAGCCGACCACAACCTCGACCACAAAATGCAAACTATTCCCGGCTTGCAACCCAAAAGCCCAATTCGTAATTTACTCCTCCCTGACTTCGATCTACAGGCCTCGACAAAATTACATCTGCTTGGTCTTTCCGTATTGTTCAAATATGATATGCTGTTGTCAAGTGTTATCCCTGTGTCCGTTTTGGGGTGTGAAGGAGGCTTTGTTGCAAGAGGAAGAGGTAATGCCTTCAAACTGCCTTGACCGTCATGTGAGACAGATAAAATCCAAACTTCCCGGGTTAGGACACATAAGGACTCCAGTTAACCCTACAACCTCACATGTTACCACGCAAGAGGGAGTCAGATAACCCCAAAGTACCACCTTTGACAGTTTAGGCTCGGCCTGCCCCTTGATGTCGCCCTTGTGGTGACCTGAGAATAACCATACGCATTTGGATGCTTGAGGGATCCAGAAAACCCTCAAACCGCATGCCTTACGATGCAAGAAGGAACAGGTGAAACTGGGACGACTGGAGAGCTAGCTTGTTACAGCCCAGTACTTCCTTGGAAGTATCGCTGGTCATGGCGTGGAGATCAACGGCACGCATGACCAAGCAAAGGGGAGCAAGGAACCCCTAGGACAACCAAACAGCTCACTTGTGACGGCCCCGTCCTCCCCCGGAAAAATCGCTTGTGACGACCCGGAGGATGTCCGCACATGATACATGGCAAGAATGGTGGAACAGATTACACTTACCAAACCATTCACATTGCAACGCAAGAGGGTGGAACGGACCACCCTGAACCGTCCGCTTTTCAACACATGAGGCCTGATTGGAATACCTGTAATCTTCCCTTATCTTCCCTTGCTTAACCTCCCAAATCTTCATCCAAAATTATCTCAGCCCAATCTTCAAGGATCAAATCACGCTTCTCCTCCTCCTTGGAAGTTGCACTCGTCTTCCTTGAAATCGTCTCAATTCTCTCTCCAAGAAGGGCAAAACTTCAAGACCTGTGGGGCTACTGATCTCTGCTCCTCCGAGTCCCTAACTCCTACCCAATGCGGTTAGATTCCCCTGCCTTCTCTGCTGGCCACAGAGTCTTTAATGGGTGTGATAAATTACGCCCTTTCATCTCATTTGTATCCTTTTTTTCTCTATTTATAATGTGGGATTAACTACCGGGATTCACTCAGAGTATTGGAGCATGCTCCGACATTAGATTCTGGACGGCAGAAACCTTCTTTGTTCCCTGTCCATCTTCTGACTTCATGTGTCGCACTGATCTCCGCCCCTTGTGTGATCTCTATCCAAGTGAGGGGTTTCCCTTGCTCCTGTTGTAATACGCAACCACAGTGTACATAGCAACAAAGGACCAACCTGTGGTTCTGAGTCAGACTCTTCCCCCTCACTCATATGTACAGTTCCTTCTGGAAACCGCTGTGGTTCTGTTACCCTCTTTGAACTCTTAAGTGGCCCCCCAATTTAGCCTTGTCGGAGTCTCTCTAGCAAGTTCCAACTTTCCTTGATTTGCTCTGTTTTCTCCTTGCTGTGATAGAGCGCTGAATTACATCTGTTCATCACAGGACAGCCTCCTCAAAGACTTGATTATCAATAACCAAATACCATCCTGTTACAGCCAAACATTGGTCTTCCGCCTGATCGAGGCAAGCACAACTTCTCCCTTGAACTCATTGAATACGTTAGGCCAAAATTCTACGCGCTTCCCTCACTCACCCAAGATGACTGCAACAAATGAAAATAGCAGATTGATGGCTACCCAGAAAAAGGATTGATTCGGCTTTCTCGGTTTACTTGTGGACCTCAGAAGAACACTAGTGACACTGGTGACATGTGGAAGAAGTCCTGGTGATCTTCCTCCAGCACTAGGTGAACATCAGGCCAAGGGAATGCGACTGGGTCAAGAAGGAAGTCGAGTTCTGTGGTCACACCGTTTCCACATCACCAGTACCCACCTGGTTGATGCCACCTTCAAACCCTTGTTCTTCTCCAACGCCACTGACTACGCCATAGGTGGATGGATAGCTCAGCACTCTCAGGATAATGATACGATTTCAATGCCACTTCCAACCACTATGAGGGGCCTTCAGCTGTGAAATGAAGCCAACCGAGCTGAACTAACCAGTACACAAAAAAGAGCTGCTTGCCCTTGTCAAACTATTGAAAGCCAGTTGCCAGGAGCTCATTGGAACCCACTTTGAAGCATTTAAGGACCACAAGTCCTTCGTCTATCTGAACACTCGCCCAAACCTTAGCTGCCGACAGACTGGTTGGGTTGAAGAACTCCTGGAATACTGCTGCTTCATGGTATACTTGCCCGGTCGATCCAACACCCTTGCATATCTTTTATCTTGCGTGCCACAATACGCCCCCAAGGACCCTGAATGCCTGGAACCAATCGTAATCCTTGTCAGCACCCTACTCATCTACAATCTTGAGGCAGGACCAATTGACCGACTAGCTGACTCCATCATCAACCCGGAAAAAGAAGCAGCATGGCTCCACTAGATCAGCATCAAAGACCATGCCATTGCCATCAAGGCACAACAAGCTAGCATCGGAAACAAAGCTTCAAACCAAGCAACCTTGCCAAATATAGATTGAACAAGGGCTTCCTCAACTATAATGGTCAACTCTACGTTCTGTAGGTCATGGGGAGATCCATCATGGAATGGTACCACAACCGAATAGCAGATGGCAGTCACCAGGGTCATACCAAGACCATCGAGAAAATCGTCACAAAGTGCTACTGGCCTTCCATGTTCTCTATGTCAGGGGCAGCAGGCTTGATGTTGGAGTCTCGAGGGTGTGAACTTGATGGCTGGACTTGAAGAGGGAGTTGCCTAGGTGCAAGCAACAGGAGGCAGGGAGAGAAGAGGAGATCAAGGGGTCT
>KZ993942.1:0-22354 GCA_003614705.1 Blyttiomyces helicus | reverse complement strand
TTGATCAATCATCCTTGGAGGACCAACTCCTAAGGATGGAATGCCAAGTGCTTACCAAACCCCTGATTTCAGGGCACAGGGTCAACAACAGTCGAAATCCTATGGTCGCAAAGAAACTGGAATTCTCATAGCACTCCCTCTCGACGAAGGATGTGACGAGCAACAGAAAAGTATTTTCTATAATGGTCTCGTCAAACCTTTATCCAGCATGGAAAAGTAAAGAGTGCCATTGGGAGTCTGCCTCTGAAGACCTGCGCCGTTGGAATAGATAAGGCCATTCCATTAACAAGACTTCTCAATATCATGAAGTCAAAACATTCCCAGTTTCATGAAGAGGCCCCAATGGGTCGTTGCTGGTAGTGCTTTAGTTAATAAATCGGCAATGCTATTGCATGATTGGATCTGAGCAATCTCAATGGTCCCTTCTTGTTGCAGGTCCTGCGCAAAGAAATACTTGGGAGCAATATGCTTGGTGTTTTGACCCCTTATGAAACTGTCATTCATCTGCCTAATGCAGGCGGCATTATACTGATAGAGAATTGTCGCACCGTTGCTCACAGCTAAACCACATGATCCTCGGACCTAAGAGATTAGATCTCTTAGCCATGCTGATTCACAACTGGCAGCATAGAGTGCAAGAATCTCAGAGTGAATTGTTAGCGTCGCCTTGATAGACTGTTTCACTGAACGCCATGAAATAGTGGTTTCATTGTTAGTGAGTACATATCCATTCTGCCACTTTGCTTTCGCAGGATCAGACATAAACTCAGTATCAGCATAGCTGATTAATTCAGGTATGGCTGTTTTTCCTCGGGTGTAGAATAAACCCAGATCAACTGTGCCAGTGAGGTATCTTAGAATATTTTTAACGCTGTTCTATTGGCGGACAGAGGTTTCCTTGCTGAAACGAGCAAGCAGGGACACAGCGAAGGAGATGTCTAGTTGTGTGTAATTAGCCAAATATAAGAAGGCGCGGATAGCCACCAGTTAAATAAGAAGTCCTCTGGATCTTTTGGATCAAAGGGCCTAAATGGGTCGTTCTCAGGGCAAAGTTCAAGTGGGACCTCAGGGGATTTCAATGAATACATGTCCGCATGTTTAAGCCTGTGTCAGACTTTCTTAGTGTACGCTTCCAGGTGCAGCATTATTCCCTTTTTGAAGTGCTGTACTTAGAGGCTAAGGCAGAATGATGTCCTGCCAAGGTCCTTCATCTCCAAATTACCTGTGAGGAGCATGGCAATAGAGTCACTTTCATCTGGTGAACCGATGAGGTTGAGGTCGTCGACACACACTGCGATAATGACAGAGCTGCCATTCGCTATCTTTCTTCTTAAGACGCGGGGGGAATTCGGCTGTTAACATAGGCAGCTTCCAATAGAAAGTCTGTCAACCTTTGGCACCACATACAGCGGAATTGTTGGAGTCCATAGAGTGATCTAAAGAGATATACACAATAGATAGCCCTGGAAATTGTGTTCGGTGCTTGAAATCCGTCAGGTACTTACAATAGTTGAATCCTGAAGTCGCACAGGAAACGAATTCTCTCAGAAAATATCAAGGGCGCGGAGAGATCGTGTGATGATGAAACCCAGCGAGAAGAGAGACGAAGAATATCGTCTCAACACCGATTGACATCCTTATGGTTTCAGCCAGGGGTGCCAAATGTTCATCTTTTCGCGGGGAGCCCATCAAGAGGTCACAGTCCACAGCAAGTTGGTCCATATTCAATTCCTTCTTCAGGCATGGGCGATCGCCTCCGAGATAGGGTGCCTAACTCTGTTGGAGCCGAACAGAGCAAAGGTGGTGTGGGAATTACTTGGGCTGAAAAAAAGGTACTGCCTCGGCTGGCTTGTCTGTTTACCTACGAGTTGGAGGATGGGGGGCGTAAGTCAACGTCTTCACATTTGGTTTGTATGCGCGCGCGTATAATATGGCCATGACCCCCCTCCCTCGTTCCCCCGGGGGCATTGGCCAACAAGAGTGTAAGAGGACTGATGACGTCGTGACTGCTCTCTCGCGTTTCATGGGCCGCAATACATGTGTTGCGGAGAATCCGAAGGGCAGGGAGAGATGGGAACAGCGTTAAGGCCAGAGAGAAGAGGGGAGAACCCTCTTGAAAAAGGCGAAGTAGGGCAAAACTAGTAGAGAGGAGGGAGAGAATGAACTCATTTAAGTGCGAAGATGCATTGCTCTGGCCTGGGTTGTATGGCAGCATTTTGCGGCGGGGCGGGGAGGGGGGTTGTGGGAGGGCTCCTCCACAGAAACATCATGACTCATGGGGTACATATCAAGGGTTGGAGAAAAACAACTGTTGTATATAGTGGCAAGTTGGCAAGCCTATCAAAAGTTTACACAAGTGCCGTCATTTAAGGGCATGGCCGGGCTCAAAGGACAGCCTTTGAAGCGGAGGGGAGAACTCTCCGATGCCTTTCCGCATTTCAACTTGGAAGTGGAGTAACACATGTTCTGTTGGTGAAAGCGCAAGACTACGCAATTTAACTGAAAGTTTCTTGCGAACATCCTTGCAAACAGTGCGTCTGAAATTGAAAGGCTTCGTTGCTGAGAATACGACGGACGATGGGTTGTCTATGTGTGGAAAGCAACCTGTGAGCCACTTTGAAAGCGGGAGCAACCTGGGGCGAAAACTATGAGCGGTGGGAGGAAGACAGCAATCGATCAAAAAGCAAACTATCAGATTTCTCAATTTTGTAACTCGTAAGATGGGGTTCTATTCCAGATGACGGGGGAGGCTGGTGTAGTTATCTTCAATGCAAAAAATACCCGTTTTGCAGAATCAGAGGAGGGGTGGGGGTGTACAAGGCGATGTGCCTGCAATTCGGAGAGGAAAGACAAGGAACAACGGGTCACAAGCTGGAAGAGGGAAGAAGAAAACATTGGAGCCAAAAGACGTTAGTCTCGTTCGGTAGTAGCTTCAGTCTTGGTCAAACAGCAGCCTATCCCGAGTTTCTGTGATTTGGGTAGGTGTTGATCAGGAGCAATTCACAGGAAAAGTGAACAGCAGCTCCATCGAAAGGCCACTCCATTGAATATTTTGTTGGAATCGCACACTTTACAAAATTGAAAATTGTTATGTATCTAGCTCGTCAAGTCGCTAAGGGGATGACACGGAGGACCCGATCCTCCTGGTGCACGCATCCCTTGCAGAAAGAACCAAAAAACAGCTCTTCTCCCCACATTCTTCATTCTAGATTAAGAGTCTTAACGCCCCATCTGTGAAAGAACTTTCCCACCCATATCTAAAACTCAAAACCTCCACATCTCAACATCACATCAAGTTACTCTCTCAACCCTATTTATCTGAGATGTCCCTCATGGCAGTAAACTCGAAAAATTGAAGTTCCCTCCTCTCGAGACTTCAGGGGCAAACTTTCTTCCCTGTCGAATGCAATCCTGAGTCACGCCCAGGCTGAGGTGGATGACGAGGACCCAGCCGGGAGGGGGGATACCTTGGCGGTAGATACCGAGGTCGCAGACGGGTTTTGGAGGCCCCTGGAGAGGAGGAGGGGGCTGTAACAATGGCAGTATTAGGAAGAAGGATGGTTGTCTTGGGACTGCCGCACCCCTGGCAGTGTTTCTTACAATTGCCCCATGCCACCACACTTTCGCCGTGTGTGGAAGACACAATGCAATGAGCTCAAGAAGGTGAGGAAGGAGGCGCGTCCTTTTAACGCCGATTGCGATGGATCGGCTGGTAGTCGGATATTCTCTCAGCGGGTGAAACTTGGGCAGCGATTCTCAAGTTATGTTGTAAAGGGCATTGGCTCCATGACTGGGGACCCCTGCGGTATATCTGTGGGGGGGCAGCCCTTGTGAGACTGGCCAGAGAAGGCCTCAGATTAAGTCGTGGGAGTCCAGATGCTCTACACCAAAGATCTGTTGAGCCTGATCTACACCCCCTGTGTAGATATAATGGTCATCCTCCACAATTTGCCTGTATGTGGCTCAGCGCCCCATTCCCTAGGGTGGTTAGCGTTGGCAACCAAGTTGGGCAATCATCATCTTCTTTACCCTTTCCCCAACCTTTGAAGGAGAATATGACAACTCGCCCGAGATACTGAGCAGTGAAGAAGTCAAGATCTCAACAAACTGTATGGGGTTTCCTTAATGGTGGCACCAATGATTCTGAGTCCCCAACTCTTTAAAACACAAAGGAGAAGTATCTCCCTAACAGAATCCCTGAAGTGTCCCTGCATTTGAAGTCCACAAACACAGACTTTTCCCTCTCTCTCCCTTTTTTTCTACTACAAGCCCTAAGGACAAAGGCGCGGAAGTGGACTTTCACACGGCATCGCACCATCACCTGCCGGTCTCATCATGACACCAGCCAAATTCGCCCAATGCCTGATGGCGGTGCGCCCACTTGCGGCATCTCTCGCACCAATGAACTCCCTAGCCCTCAAGGCACTGAAGGCCTCTTGAGCTTTTCACAAAGAGCAGGTATCTGCATTCATCAGCCACCACTGCAACATCGAGAATATGGCTGACTTTATAATCAACCGACTTAAAGCGGTAGCCTGTGAACTCAAAGAGAAAAAGGAGGTGAACTACTCAGTGTCAACACTTATAGAAGAAGTCCAGTTTAAAATTTGCAAGGTAGATTCTGGAGGTGTCAGAGATGGTGAAGAAACCTCAACAGTTTGGGACAGAACTGAATATCGGATTGAGGGAAAAGAGTCTGACCAGGAGCTCAGGTTGGTCCAACTTCACTTTAAACAGTGTAGCTGGGGGCTTCTAAAGAAGGCTCAGAAATCTCTCACTCAGAGGAAACTCACAGAAAGTTTGGAGAACAGAACAACGCGGAAAGTCTGAAAGATGGACCGGGAACAAAGGAGCTGCACGCTGTTGGCAATCTGAAGACTGCCTGCTCTCGTGATCTTAAGTCAGTCCTAATATCTAATCCTTTACTAATAATAAGGGGAAAAATTATGCAAACCTGTCTAAAAGGGGGCAACTCATCATACCCCCCCTAGATTACAAAACCAGCGAAGAAGGCGATAGAGTCTAACCAGAAGAGCACATTAGCATGGGATACATGGATGGGAAGAGTTGTTTGAGAGGGGACAACTTCAAGTAGGAGGAAATATACCTGTCCTGCAAAATGGATTGACACCTTTTGAGAGGAGGAGTCTGGGGGTTTGGTGAATGAAAGGAGGAGAACTTAGACATGCGCAGGTCCGAGATTGGTTCTCCTCTTGCATCACATGGCGGACCTCTATAGAGTTATCTGAGCCATCCTCTTGCAAGGCAAAGCCCATGGCTATACTTTATTCCATCCCACTTTCTTGTGAGGCATCACGCACGGTTATTTCCGGGTCACCACGATGCATACATCCAGGGGCATGATGAGACTAAAACAGTTAAGTTTTGTGCACTAGGGTTTTCCATCTTCCCACTTCTAATATATCCCTCTCGGTTCTAAGCTGCTGCAAAACAGTCAAAGATTGTGCGGAACGATTTTTTGTCTTCTCTCTAGGGAGGCATGGGGCAGGGTGGTTGTCCAGGTTGTTGCAAGGAATACTTTGGAGGGAATGTTTGGCTGCCATGAGCTTGTTTCTGAGGTGCTGGTTCCTCTTGGAACGAATCACAAATAACACACCCCAAAAAGGATCTTCACAATAGGAGAATGAGACTTATACAACAACTTTTTTTATTCGACAAAACCAATGCAATCAAATATAGGTGTCCTCAACGGGACTAGATGACTGAAGGCCTGGAGTAGGCATTTGTTTTAATGTTTAGGTCGACATCAGGAGTCGCTTGCGCTTAGCGGTTAAGGAGTTTGCTGGAGCTGGTGCCAGGGAGGCCAATGGAGACTCGGCAGGAGCTTTGAGGAGGCGCTGATGATCGTGGTTGTTGTGCCAGATCTCACACGCTTTGGTGTTCTCGATCTCTTTCAGTTTGTGAATGGACCATCCGAGTCTGCATAGCGGGGCCATTTGACAAGATAAACTTGAGTGTTGATGGGAATAGGGTCAGATACCGTGTTGGGGTGGCGCTGGTTTGAAGAGCAAGGCTGGACAAAGGGCTTCAGGAAGTTGGTGTGGAACAACGAGCAGATGGGGAGGATGCAGCTGGTTGAGAAGTGGAGTTCCTAGGTATTTGAAGGCTGGCCATGGCCGTTCATCCCAAAGGAGCCAACCCACCACTCAATGATGAGTGGTCTGTGACAAAGAACTGAAGGCATAGAGAGAGTTGAAGAGGTCCGGCATGATCTGCGCTGTTCACGCTGAGTCGGTTGGGACAAGGATGATTGGCGGGGAGAAGCAGACACAGCAGTAGTAAAGTACCCTGCGGGACCTTAAGGATACAGGCATTGGAAAAGCATCAAATCTGATTGTTTTGCAGCAGTTGTGAAAAGTTGGGCAAGGAGAAAAAGAGCCCTAGCTCTGATAGGGATCCTTTAAGTATTGGTAGTCCAAGCAGCTGCTCGAGTTTTATTTGATCTCTGTAAACATTAAAGGCCAGCGGTATTTCCTTACAATCTTTTTGATGGGCTTTGTCTGCCCCTGGTTTCCTTGGTTGGCAATTAGACAAGGGTGCCAATCAATGGCCAATCAGCTTAACACCATTTGGACTTAAAGTTATCTCTGGCAGTAGCTCAAGTGGCCTTCAAACTTGGCGAGATTGCTTTGCTAATATGTCGGCAATTCTTTAATGAATTTTATGTATGTGGCTGTTCGTTGTCCTGCAGTTGACCCATTTTACTGCTCTTTCAGCGTCGGTGAGGTGGTGTGCTAGCCTGACCATTAAGGGCTCGTCAAATTCACAAATGAGTAGGGTGCTGTCAAGGATGTGGATTCATTTTTCGCATATGCCCACCTTGGCAAGCATCAGGGTGTTCAGGAGAGAAGGTCCGAGACACTGTCAAATAAGCCCACTGGATACACGATGGGGAAGTTGTACTCCTGGGCTTCCTTGATCCTACCAGCCTGTCAGCGGCTAAGCTTTGGCTTGTGGTCCCAAGATCTGTGGCCCCTCAAAAAAAAAAAGTGGATGCCGTTGAGTCCAAGGCAATCAGCTGTCAGGAGTTGACAGGGGCAATCAAATCTTTCTTGCGACCTGGGTAGTTTAGTTCCGGGGATTCATGTTTCAGCTGAAGTACAAAAATGGTCTGGCCCAAACTTTGGTCAGGCCTGAGATGGCTGTGGGAAACGGCATAGGAGTCAGGTCATCCTGTTTGTATTGCTGAGCAGCCCATTAGCCTTTGGTGCAGCCGGAGGTGTCGGAAAAAAAGTAGGTTTCAAGAAGAGCATCGTAGCCCGAGAGTACTGGCAGGGTGAAGATGCCTGGCTGCGGTGCCTGAAGGCGAACTGTTTGCTTTCGGTCCAGACTCATGGCTTCTTTTCTAAGCGCACTGCTGGAGGGAGGATTGCAATATCGAAGTATTTTTGTTTCATGGACCACTCAAACAGGCCATCCTAGCTGTCCAGTACAATGAGGAGCCACCTGTTATGGAATGCATTGGATCAACAACTACAAGGTAAGTATCATCAGGCATCTGACCCTTTAAGCCGTGATTGTCTCGTCAATAGTGCAGAACCAAGCAACAATAACTTGGGTTGCAATACCTCAGGATATCTTTCCACTGCAAGACAGTGAACTTCCTGTTGGAGTTGACCGTGACGGTTCCGTTGTTGATCGTGGTGGTTCGGATCGGATCGGGGTGGGGTGTCGAGTGGAGGCTCCTGGAGGCATGATTGCCACTCACAAGAATTTCAGCCTAGTGGACATCAATGGTCAACTTAAAGAAGAATGCAATTGGGCCCAAAATGATACTGAATACTCTGAAGCACTAGTCTAGCTCAGCATTTCCCCCATGCTGGCTATAACTTTCACAGCATCAGCCTTGCATCGCATCCACAACAACCACAAAAACCAATATGGAACAGGGCAGCTGTTTCGGAAGTGGCACCAACCCTCTGGTGTTCCTGTTCTAGCTCTTGATATCATCAGAGCCCCCTTACTTGGCTCTGAATCAGTTTCAGAATAGCTACCCCTTCCAGTTTCTGACTCCAACTGCTGGGACCCCTGGTGGGAGAAGTCCCTTAGAAGACCCTGGCCAGCACAGTTGTATCATTCTATTTGAGCAACCCTACACAGCCTACTGGGGGCTGCCCAGAGTAGCGGGATTGTGAGGAGGCTGAAATGAAAACACAAGACATGGACACCGCGGTTTCCACCAAAAAGGGGGCAAGCAAGGCAGAAACGGAAGAGAAAGCACCTAAGGAGGTACTGCTGACTGTAGAAGAGTTTGACAAGGATGAAGTACCTGGTACACAGCTGCTGACTCCTGAAAGTGTAACAACAGCAACATTCCTACAATGAAGGCTCTCAGGGATACAACACATTAATCCTCCATCTCTAAACCAACAACTTTGAGATGAACCCCAACCCCAGGAGGGTGGACCAAAAATGCGCCATACACATAGCACAAGTTTAAGTCTGTGAGGGCTCACCAACACAGACAGAAGAACCATGAGACTCATCTTATGGTTTCTCCGGAATGGCCAGGATTTTTGGGGGAGCTAGCTGAGACCCCCACTCCGCTGGCGCATAAGAAGGGAATAGAATACTATTGACGAAGCCACTCTCATCTCCTTCACTGTGGAAAACCTGGAACCCTCGACGTCAACCCTCTTGCTTGTATGAGTGCCTGTTGCAAATACTCTGATTGGCTCTGGCTGCAACACATTGGTAGTTTCCTACGGCTTTGTAACCATGCACTGCTTCTGAAAAGTCAGATCATCTTGACCCCTCAGAGTCAACCCAGCAACTCGTGGCAAATCTTCCAAATTTCTCCACATGTCTCAAGACGACACCATTCTACACTACCTGTCTCAAAGAAGATGGCAGGGCGCAAAGCCTAACTTTTTGTGGTCCCCTCCATCTGATACAATGCCATTATTTGCCTTCCACTAGCTACTACTTTGAAGGACCAACCACCACCTGGCCTAATGCCGTTGGTTGACAAGCCATCTAATTGAAACAGCAGCGACTAGTCTTCAGCATTTAGCCGCAACCAACCCTTGGTGAATGGGAAACTTCTTGACTCCAAACTTCTAGATTTGTATTGACCTTTACCCTGCCCTCATGTTTCTGCCCTCCACTTGAGTGACAAAGACAAAATGCCAGGTCTTGAACATCCATGATTCATTCTTATTGCAGGAGCCATGGAAATGATACCCAACTGGTTTCTCAAAGCGTGGTGTTGCAGAAAGTTATATTACATTGTCCAGTGTGTGCCGGAGTGCAACACCAAGCCCAGATATACTTGAATTTCCCGCTGAGCGGATCGCCACCGTAAGGAAACTCCTAGCCTGGAACATCCTGAAGCCTTCAATTGATGCGGCCACAAGCATACAGGACAGGTTCCTCATGGAGGTGATCAAGAAGCACAACAAGACCACACTGTTTGAATCAAACATTTGTCTCCAGCCCTATCTAGCCAAACAAAACTTCTTCCTCAACCTCCTTGAAGTTGCACGCCTGAAGTTCTCTCTGGTCTGGCTGCTTGGTCAAGACTAACATGACGAGCTTATAACACAGATTGATGGCTACCTCTGTCATCAAATGAGACCGGACACAGTCATCAAGCCCCCTTGAGATGCCAGAGGCACAACCTTAAGCAAATTCCTTCACCATCAATGAGGTCAAAGATGTGTACCATGAAGTACAAGTGGCAGACGAGAGCATCAAGGGAATGTAATCGAAACCTCATAAGGCCACTTTGAATTCATAGTAATGCTGTTTGTGCTTTCAAATGCTCCTATTCCCTATCAGGGCTTCCTGAACTCCATCCTCAGTCATCTTCAAATAACATCATGATCTTGTACGTCAACGACCCACAAGCAGAATGTTGAAGGATTTCCTGCGAACCTACTGAAGCACGAACTCAACGTCAAACTGAGCAGGTGCCTCTGAGGCAAGGATGAAGTGGAGATCCATAGTGATCAGGTCAGGTGAAACAGCTTCTCTATTGCACTTTACAAGATTGCTGCTGTCCTCTATTGGTAAACTCTGTGGATGAACTATCTCCCCTCCTTTCTTGGATTAACCTGCCACCTCCTTTCCATATCCAGACCACATACGCAGTTCCCGTACCAGCTCTCAGAACTGCAGTCAGAACAGAAGCGATGGGTGGGGACAGAGGATGAGCAGTTCCCATCCGAGCGCCTCCAATATGCCCTCTCCACGGTAACAGTGCTGGCCCACTTTGAGGCCGTCTGGAGAACTACAACTTATCCGACTCCTCCATTTACTCTGATTGTGGATGGATTACTCAGTGCAAATCTTACACCACTGCCAAAGACCATCAGAGGGCTCACGAACGTTCACAGACTTTGCCCATTCTTGTTCTTGTTCCAAAATATTAAGCTGTCAACGTTGAACTAGACAGTGCACCAGAAGGAGCTGCTCCTGTAGTCAAACTACTAGAAACCAACCATCACATGCTCGTTGGCATTTACTTCCGGGCGTTCAAAGTCTATAAATTCTGTGCCTTCTTGAAAACGAGCCAAAGCTGGGAGGGAGATAAGCTTGATGGATAGATCAACTTGCGTCCAGTCTAGAAGAGAGCGAGCAATTTCACTAATCCTGAGATGGCAACGGCTTGGCCACACTTCATGTCTACAAACGACTAAGCTCTCACCATCAAAGGCAGACTTGTTGACCTCGGAAATGAAGTCCCCGAGTACAGCAACCTGGTTTAGTACAAATTAGAAGGAAACTTTCTCTTCTTTGACAGGTGATGTTAAACTCTGGAAGTCATGAGCAGATCAATAATGGGTCAATACTGTGGCTGAATCGCCAATGGGGGGTGAGGCCACACGAAGACTACTGGATATCAATGTTTGCTGAAATTAACTCCAGGCAGCACTACAGATTCCCTCACCCTCCCCGTTTCAGGACACCATTTGGGAGATGATCATACTTGATACTTCAATTGGTTGCCTCAGGAGTGGATCCTTCTTTTGCTGAACTCTGGACAGACTTGGCGGACCATACCAGACAACTTCAACTCCTGTGTAGACACCCTAGGATGTGATCCGCATGTCTATGTCACCAACATGAAGCGAAGGTCATGTCTGCATTCTGGCGACTATTCATCAAACTCAGGATTTCCCGAAACAAATGTCAGGCCTGCCATCAGGAAACCCAAAGCAAGTGAGGAAAAAAGATCGAAACAGTAAAGAAAGGCCTCAAGCCATCATTGAACCGGCGACAACTAGTCTTGCCTGCTTACCTTCCTTGAGATCACCATCAATGCGAAGCCAACCAGAGATCTCTGGCTGCCTACATTATGCACTGAATATTAATATCTACCCGATTCTCTCAAGTTCATACAACCAGGCCTGCAGATCCGGGCACTATGTTTAGCAATTCGAAACAGCTGGTAGATTATCCCCACGAACAGAAAGACTTCAAGGCCATTATGAATGTAGCACTGCAGCAAGCACAAAACTGGTATAGTATGCCTCCTCCTATCACAAATCTGGAGGCCGAGTCCTCCTCAACATGACTGGCACCACCACTACCATCAAGATGTTGCTACCCGACAAAGTCACTGCTTGCCTTGAAGAACATGGCCCCTTGCCCAACTCTGCACACCTGCAAGCTCACATTTGACGAGCAACATCCACCACATCTGGCCAAATTGGCAGGCCAACTTCTTTAAGCCCTTTGAGCAGGGAAACTTCTCCATCCACAGCAACACAGAAATCGTCCCCTACCCTTCTCCTATTTATATTGAAGGTAGAGACAATTGAATAATCAAAAAGATTGTTGATATCAAGGACCACAGTGCACAACAAAAGAACACATCTTACCTTCAGCATCCCCTTTCCAAATCCCTTCTCTGACAACCAATGGCTCATTGATGAAGACTTTAAGGACACAGAGGCGTAGGAAAACTGGCTCAATAAACAAGCTTGTCCTCTTCTCCTTCTCAATACTCCATTGACCTCCACTCAATAGGCCTCCACTTCTCTGACGACGCCAAGTGATGAACTGAAGTTGACCAGCGCTCTATGACAGCCAGGGCAAAGTAGAGTAAAAGGTGCTGAGGTCAGAATTCCTAAACGATCGCCAACAAGGGTTGTGGGAAGGGTTTCTGAGGGCTTCGAGGAGGGAAAAAAACCAAAGTTTTGGGAAGAAAGTGTAGGTATGGTTGAGGGAAAGGAGTCTTACTGAGGACCACAGGCCACTCCTCAGTCGCTATTTACAACGTAGATGGGATCCGAATTGGGACAGGGGAGTTTCCTAACTCAGACAAACAACGCACCGAGCCAAAAGATTAGTGCAACCCCTGAACTGGGAAAATGGACCAAAAACGAAAGAGCCTGGTTTTTTTAATGTCACAGCTGTGCACTCCCATTCTCTAAATCAATCCCACTAATTTTCCCCAAACCGAGGTGAAGGGAAAGGCGTTACAGGTGAGTCGAAAAGGCAGCAATTCATGATGCGCCAGTAGATTCCCTAACCAGCGAAGAAGGTAGTGGAATCTCATTTGAAGCCGGAAGCAGTTTGGGATTCAGAAGAGTAAAGGTTGGCAGCCCCACTGGGTTTAGGGGGTTCATTTGTGGAAGATGAGTCTGAAGAACTTTGCAACAGACAAACACAATTTTGCGGGAGTAGGAGCGCCATGATCTCAATTGGACTCAGACTGATATATTTAGGAAATCTGGATAGGAAGGTTTAGCAAGAGAAGAGACAGTGACCGTTGAAGGGCATTCCGTTCCACCCTCTTTTCCAGCCTTACCAACAGTTAAGGGTAAAATGTTCAAATCTCTTGCGTTGCAACACGGACAGTTCAATAAGGGTAAATTTCTCCACCCATTTTTTGTTGTAGTGCGTGCGGTTGTTCTCTGGGTTGTAACAAGCCATACTTCCAGGGGAGTCCCAGACTGCGGCCTGAGAGTTCTCCAGTCCTCCTAGTGTTCATTGTGTCCTTCTTGGGTTGTAACCTGTTTAGTTCTTTTCAGGTCTGTCAAAAGAAATACTTCCGGAGGAGTCCCGGGCCATCGCCAGCAACCTCGCTGATAGTCCTAGGGTTCTCCCATCCCTGTTACATTGTAACGCTTGCAATTATTCTTTGGGCTGTCTAGAGCTATACTCCTGAAGAAGTACTGGACCGTCATGAGCATGGCCTTTGGTTATCCCAGGGTTGTCCCCCTCCCACTTGCGTCATATGCCGCACTCGGCTCTAATATGCCAGCTCCTCTTGCATCGAAATGCTTGTGGTTATTCTCACGTTACCACAGGCGACACATCCAGGGCCATGTCGAGCCTGAGCAGGCAACAGTTGTGCGTTAAGGTTATGCAGCTCTCTATTGCGCCATCATGCGCAGAGTTGTACGGTCATCCAGAGCCGTCGGTTATCTACGTCTGGGTAGCCAAGCCATTTGATGAGGTAGCTTTGGTTTCGTGATCAGTCCTTTTATTATCTGTGTTAGTTTTGGACGTTGACAATCTTTTCTATGATCCAATGATCTTTGCCTTCCATGTGGATCAGAGCAGGGTAGGATACGATATTGGTGTTTCGACAGATGGAGGAGTTTGGTTGGGTGGAAGGCTTGAAGATATTGACAAGGAAGTAAGGCCAGATTTGGCGGATGCTGCTGTGCATGATGTCAAGCTTGTAAGGTTCCGAAGTTCGCTCAGGGCAGAGGATCTTGAAAGGGCAGATTTAACTAGCAATGCGCTTTTCCAGTAGCGAAGTTTCGAGGGGGGTGGTGCTGGCGATGATGAGGAGGACTTGGTCTCCACCTTTCTACAAAATAGGGTTGCAGTAATTATCATACGAGCTGGCGTAGTGGTCTTACGCCATTCAGAGGGCGACCTCCGATATAGGTTTGAGGTCCTTTCATTCATGGGCAAACTCGAGTAGCTGATTCCTGGTCATGGATTTACCCAGAGTTGGGATTCCCTTGCCAGGGGGTCTTGAAAGAAAGTTTAAGAGAGTCAGGGATGTAGCTGCGTTTGGTGACGAACAAGGGTCGATCAAGGTCAGCAGTAAGTGTGGAGTAGAAGTTGAATTTGAGAAACGGCAGCAGTCTCGACCTGTTGTTAGCCGTCAGTCAAGGTAAAACTGGAGGACCTTTATTACTGTCCGGATTATTTGTTTGCCCCTGTCAGTTTGGTGGTGACCAGCTTGGTGAAGTTAATCTTAATGCCTTCCAGTTTGGTGGATGACAGGCAGAAGATGTACATGACCTGAGCTTTGCGGTCTGTGAGAAAGACTTGATGGCAGCTGACCCAGCCGAACACTCGAGAGTTGAAGGGATCTGCCACAGTTTGCGCCCTTGATCGCAATTGGTTGGGACTAGGATGATCCGCAAGGAGAAGTGGTTGACAAAGCCGAGGCAGTGGTTGTACAAGTCACTGTGGTGCCTGACAGACACTGGCATTGTACATATGTCCAACCATATCACATCCCAGGATGTGTGAGGCCAGGAGAGGATGGAGAAAGATCCCGCTTTGCTTGGGATCCTTCAAGAGTTAGCGATCTGAGCAGCTGGTGTTGCACTATTTCACTTTGGAGAACGTAGATGGCCAGAAGTACTTTGAGACCATCTTCTTGATGATATTTGTCTGACCCTGGTGATCCTCATGGGCAATTTGGTCATTTCACTGTTCCATTTTGGATGCACACATCACTGCTGGAATGTGGAGTAGCCTGTTGAGGTAGAGGAAGCTCTCATTGATAATAAGCTTGGCGAGTTGGCTTGGATTTCAGTCTTCGTTCGCAGGGTCAGCCAGTGGTGCTTGATCTTGTCTGACCCTGATGTTCCTCATCAGCGATTCGATCATTGTTGAGGCTACCTTCAAGGTTGTAATTCCCAACCACTTTGTTTTTCCCAGAGTGGTTTTCTTTTCGGAGGTCTTCATAGGGAGAGATGTTTGAGGGAGTTGATTGGGTGAGGTCTAGCAGGACATTCCGGGGGTGGTGAGAGAAGGCGGGTCATAGTGGGTTGAGTGGCTACTCGGGGTCCAGCCCCGCCTGGACTACCTGAACGTAGTGGAAATCCATACTACTCGTCTCACAAATCCAAAGGAGCTTCTAAATCAAACCGATCTTAAACCAACAGCCAACTTCGCAACCAGTGGACCGACCGCTTTCCTTGTGGAGTTGATCAACAATTACAACAAATAGCCCCTGCTCCAGCCAAGTCAATCTTTCTACTGAACAAGGAAAGAATGATTTCTAGCTCGAAGTTAATGAAGACACCTGGCCGAAATTCTACCTACTGCGCCAGCTCTCTCAAGATGAACCAGACAAATTAAAAAAGCAGATCAATGGGTACCTAGGTAAAGGATGGATTCAGCGTTCTTGGTTGGCATGAGGAGGGCCCATGTGGTCTTGTGGTCTGTGAAGGCTTGAGAGACCTTGCCCATGAGTTTGTGTTAATTGGCTCTCAGGAGTTTGATAAGGGGGAGCAGCTCCTTTTTGTGTACTGGGTAGTTCAGCTCTGCCGGGTTCATTTTTCAAGTGAAGACCAAGAAAGGTTGAAGTGGAGAAAGGTTGGTCATTCCTCTCATAGTTGTTGGATGTGGCTTACAGATTAGAGCATGTTCCTTTGCGCGCCTAGTTACCCATCTGTATACAGCTTAGTGGGAGGCATCAGAGAAAATGTTGGTCTCGAGGCAAGAGTCACAGCGGGCGCTGGTGCCATATAGATGGCATGTTGAAGGTGCAGAAAGGAGTTCAGGTCTTGTTGGGTCCAGATCCTGGGCCTCTTTTCCGACTTTAGTTCTGAAAGAAGATAGGCTATTTCTGAGCAGTTACCCATGTATGGCTAGACGTAGTTCGCTGACACCAGGAAGAACTGGATTTTGTGGGTATTTTGGCGGATTTTCCGTTTGAGGGTGGTTGCCATTTCGAATAGAGCGATGGAGATGCTGTCATGTTGGACTTGATGACCACAGAACTGTACTTCTCGCTTGGCCTCCTGCGATTCGCCGGGCTGGATGTTCTGCTCCTGCTTCAGCAGGATTGCCAGGACTTCTTTGACTTGTCATTCATGCTTTCCTCTGGTCTTTAAGTATATTAGGATGTTGTCAAGGTTGGAGATGACAAACTTGTTGTACAGGTGATCAAGAATGGATTTCATGAAGCAGTGGAAGCACACGGGGGAGTCAAGAGTCCAAGCGACATGACTGGAAACTCCAAGTGGCCATATCTTAATGGAATTGCTGTTTAGTGGATAGTGTCGTCTAGGACCCTATGAATCTGGGACCTTATCCAATGGTAGACATCCTTGAGGATGCAGTATCTGGTTTTGGTCAGTCTGTTGCGTATCTCCAGGATTCTATGTAGTGGCATCCAATCTCTCTTGGTCATGGTTTTGAGACCCTGATAGTCAAGGTATAGTCATATGCCGCAGTCATTCTTCTAGGTGAAACAGTGAGTCCTCCACAGGCCAATCAAGAATGCCAAGTACATCCATTTTTGTGGTAGTCCTCAATAACTTGTTGAGCTCATTTTTGGTGAGCTGGCAAACAAGGTAGAATTTCAGCCGTGCATCCTCGTGGATTTCAACCGAGAGGTTGAGGTTGCCTCGGTCAGGCAGGAGGCCAATATTTGTCTTCAATATCAGTGTTTTGTTGTATTTCTTAATCTATTATTTAAGAAAGCCATATTAGCAGTTCTTGGTGCGTGGACGGTTGGTTTCAGGTCCATCTGAACAAGGAGAACCTTCGGAGTAGCTAGTCAAGAATGATGAATAGCAACAATTTGCAGGTTGTCAGGGTTGCGCTCCGGGATGCACTTGACAACATATTCAAATTTTCTGTGATGCCTTTCTGTGAGAAATTGGTTGGGCTTCATCTCTGTGGTGCCTAGGATACGGACAAATCAAGGAAGTTTAGGTTCCGAGGGTTCGTTCTCATGGCAAAAGTCAATGGCAAAGATACCTGTGTGGGGGCGAGGGCAATACTACGATTCTGGGAGTAGCGCTGTTCCCCATTCCTGGAGGAGCGGTTGAAAGTGAATACTGAACTTAAGTTGTTGTTTAAATTATATAGCATCTTTAGTGGCCACATGACTCCGACCAGTAGTGGGTCCTTGGACCTGCGTAGCTAGAGGGAGACACAGACCTATTCATATCTGATGGTGGTGACAACAAAAGAGATGGCCTTGAGCTCACCTAAGTTCTTCCAGGCAGGGTCTAGCAGACTCAGGTTTGCATAAGTCATGTAGCTCACATTGATTCGCTTCCAGCTGCTAGGTCAATGTCAAGGCCTAAGGGGGACTGTACTATCCAGAAGCGGTGCTTGGTGACAAAGGGGAAGGATACTACCAGTGTGTTTCATCAGGAGTCTATGGGGATTCCTGCAAAGTGACCATTGAAGCTGGCATGGTTGACTAGAAGATTGTCGATGAGGGGCTCCTTGAAAAATGTATTGAGGCTCTTGTCTTTGTCGGTCTCTTGATCTGCAAATTCCTACTCATTTGAGGGCTGTCCAATGGCAGATTAGGGGACCAGTGTCCAGGATGTTGGAAAAAGAGGGTTGTTATAGCCAGCCTGAATAAGGCCTTGCCCAGCGTATGCAGAAATGACATGTGTCGCGCAAGGAAAAGAGAAGATTTGCTGACGGCAGGCCTCTCGCCAATTTCGCTGAGGTTGTACCAGCGCATATGAACTGGTGTGATGGTTTCAAAGACGGTGCAAGGGCAACAATCTGAACAGTGCCAGCCGGGAAGGTAGGATGGCAATCTGCACCAAGGTGTCTGGGTATTCGGTGTCTCTGGGTTCTGTCTTGTTTTTCGCGACTATGGCCATTGATGTCTAGGAGGCTGAACTTCTTGTGGGTGTTGAGCCATGGCTGATTATTTCATAGATGAGGAATTCCGAACCGGGTTATGGTCATCTGGTTCTGCACCAAGGGTAGAACAATGGCATTGCCAAGAGTAGGGTTCTTGATCATTCATATTTGGTTAGAGTTGACCAACTCAGTGTCCCTAGCTCAACGACCTCCTCGTCTTCTGGAAAACCCAAGAAGAAAATAAGCAACACAATGTCAAAGTCCTAGCAATCCTACCAAGGCACGAGCTGCTCTCAAGCTAAGTAAATGTCTCTTGGGCAACGAAGAAGTCGAGTTCTACGGTCATCAAGTCAGGTGTCAGGGAATCTCCATAGCCCTGACCTAAATTGCCAATGTCCTCCAGGGGTAAATTCTGGCAGTTCTCCTTCGAGCATCTCCAACATGCCATCTCCACGGCACCAGCTCTCGCTCCCATTGGCCCTTTGTCAGATACCTACATCTTCTCTGACGCCTCTCACCAAGCCATAGGCGCACTCACAACAGCGACTCAATTCCAACTCCGCTTCTGACCACTATCAGGTGTCTGACCGACCTTCCTTCCCTTCGACTGATCTCCTACTTTAGATGCAAGATGAAGCACGAGGAGCTGATCTACTCAGTATACGAGGAATAGCTACTCACCCACATCAGAATCTTGAAAGTCAATTGCAAGGAGCTCATTGGCAACCACTTCTGTCTTTTTAAGGACCGCAAGTCCCTGGTCTATCTGAACAATCAGCCAAAGCTTCGAGAACATGCTAGTTGGATCCAAGAACTCCAGGAATACGACTTCTCCATCCAATACTTGCTTGGTGGAATCAACACCGCCACAGACCTTCTATCTCGCGCGCCTCCATGCCCCCCTGATTGCCCCAAATGCCAATAATGGATCAAAATCCTTATCAGTACCCTACTTCTCTCCAATACCAAGGCTATCCCAGCGACTGACTAGCCGACAACTTCATCAGCCCTGGGAAAGCAGCATCATGGCTCCACACCATGCCCATTGTTAACCATGCCCTCTACATCAAGGCAGTTCAAGCTAGCACTTGAAATGAAGCCTCTAAACCAAGCCGCCTCGCAAGGCATAGATCTAGTGACGGCGTCCTCCACAATGATGGGCGTCTCTATATTCCTGAAGTCATGCGCGGATCCATCATGTAATGGTGCCACGACTGAATCGCCAACAGAGGCTAACCAGGCCAGACCAACACCATCAAGAAAACTGGCACAAGGTACTACCAGCCATCCACTCTCTCAGAAATGGAGCAGTACCTGACCAACTGTCTGAATGGTCAATGCTTAACAGATCCCAAACAAAGCTACAGCTTTGTCCATCCTCTCCCAGTTGCTCACACCTGCTAGAAAATGATGGAATGGGACGCTTTCGCAATGCCAGTATCATTTGGGCCCCACAGCGACCTGTAGAATTGCTTCCATTGCTTGGTAGACTACTTCTCCTCCAGCCTTGACATCCGAGCAAGAGAGACGACATCTATAACTCCCCACGTTACAAAGCAAGATGTCTCTGGATAACCCTACAGCCGCATGCGTTTTGACATAAGAGGGGACCGGATAGTGCACAACCGTTGACCGCTTAGGGATGGCACTCCCCTCAATGTGGTCCTTGCAGTGTCCTCTGAAGAACCGCACACAATTGGATGCAAAAGGGCGCCAGACAACACTACAACTGCATGTGTTAGTACGCAAGTGGGAACAGACAACCTTACGACAACAGAGAGCATGCTGGTGACAGCCCAATACTGCCCCAGAAGTATGGCTCATGACGACCCAGAGATCAACCGCAGGTGTTACAGCACAAGAAACAGATACCCTTACCAAACTGTCTGCGTTGCAATGGAAGAGGTTGGAATGGATTACCTTAAACCGTCCGCGCTGCAATGCAAAAGTTTGAAACGGAATAGCCTGAACTTTTTGCGACGTAAGAGGGTGGAACTGAACACCTTGTAGCGGTCATGTTCAAGTCCTTCGCTAAACCTCCTGAATTTCACCTCCAACAATATCTTAGCGCCATCATTTAAGATAGATTGAGCTTCTCCTCCTCAAAATGTACTCCCCCTCCTGGATGCCCTCCCAGCCCCTCGTCCACAAACGAATTCGCTCCAAGCACGCAGGGCTACCAGTCTCCACTGCTCCAAATCCCAAACTCCTACACACTTCAAATTAAATTTGGCCACATTCTTTGCCAGCTGGGGTATCTACGGGGGGTTTGTCGAATTGCGCCATTTTTGACTCAGTCATGGCTTTTTTTCCTTATGTTCAAGGTGTGCGATTGATGAGTGGGATTTATTTAGAGAATGGGAGCGTGCCCTTGTCAGATCGTCAACGGCGGAAACCTTGTTTGTTCCTGGTCCATCTTCAGACTTCACACTATGTACTAATCTTCAAACACTGGTGGGACTCCCCTCCTAGTGAGGGACCAACTGCCCTCCCCTTGAAACCCCTATCTACATTGTACATAGCGACGAATGGCCAACCTGTGGTCCCAAGTCGGTCTCTTTCCCTGCAATCATACCTACACTTCCCTCCCATAAACCACTGTGGTTCCTTTGCCCTCTCCAATGCTTACTTAACCCCCTCTGTTATCCTTGTTGGCATATTCCTGGCAACCTTAAACGTGGCTTGTTTTACTCCATTTTCCCCTAGCTGTAATAACGCTTAATAAGAAACCCCTTCTGTTATCCTTGTGGGCGCCTCCCTGGCAACCTTAAACGTGGCTTATTTTACTCCATTTCCCCTAGCTGTAATAGAGCGCCGATTTATGTCAGTTCATCACATTCAAAAATCTTATGCCATCCAAATGAAGCTGGCAAAGTGATTCACGAGATGGACACGTCAATGAGAATGTGGGTTAGTAGATCTGAAAGATTGATTTGACTTTCTAAGTTGTCTAAGAGGATATTGGGGGTCTCAATGTTTATGCATTCGATGATTCAGGAGATGTTCGAAAACTTCTGATTGATGTTCTTGTGAGTGTTGCCAACATTCACAAAGCCTACTGTAATGGTAGCAAAGAGGTGAAAAATAGGAAGTCGATTGGGCGCGAGACGGAAAAAAGGTTTGATTAAGCAAGGAAGTTTTACATCTACAGACATGGGGAAGGAAGGCAACAGAGAAAAGTACGTATTCGTTGTTGTTTTCCTTGGACGTATTTTCAAGCTGAATTTCAAAATATTGCTGCCAATTATAGACTTTGGGAAGAGTATACAGATGGAGGACGAGATACATACATTATGGAGAAAGACCATAAGGTTGCAATCATCAACGTATTGGAGGAGATCATTTATGCGCTTATCGATGAAGCCGGTCATGTTGGAGCAAAGATTCAGAACACCCTGGAAAAATTTGGACTCTTCAAAGTAAAATGTGAGGTTTGTCTCGCTTACGTCCTTGTCGTCGTTAATAAGGATTCGTTGGTTTGCATTTCGCGCTGAGCTCCCTCACAGGGACCTCACATCTGGTTTCCCAAATCGGCCGCACGATGTTCCCCCCGTCCTCCTTTCTGCAACCATTCCCTGACCACCATCACACAACACCTCTCCAACCTGCTGCCCCCGGCATGCACATTTCTTACACCACCAAGTCCTCCGCATTCGTCACAGACGCTTCGCCTCCAGAGATCTCCCGTTTCGTGTTCCGTAGTGCCCTGACCCCACCACATCTCCACTGCTTCCCCTCAGAAGTGGTTCCCGGACACTCCTCCCCTCCTACCTGAACTTCCTCCGACGTCACTACCTAGAAGGAGCTGGCCCACTTTCCATGAAATGATGATCGCCCTCCCCTCTTCACAAAAAATCACACTCAGAATCCCCATAATGTCTTTGGATTTGCAACATACTCCCCCCCCCTCCACCACACTGCTCCACGCCTCCCTTCCCCCTCACCCAACCACCCCAGACCCCATGTACTTTCTGGGCCACCAACGTCACCTACCTTGGTTGTATTTGGCTAAGCACCCACTCCCGTCCTGGATTCCCCCAACCCCTACGAACTCCTCCCCAACCACCTCCCTGCCACCCCGCGTCGACCTCTGATATCCCTTCCCCGCGCCCACCACCTCGCAAACCATCACAGCCCGCATGGGCCCTTCTTGGGCACCTCCCAACCGCGCCAGTTTTGTGTCAGCTACCCACAACCCCCCCAACGTCACACCCTCTTGCTTGCCCTCCCTTACTTTTGCAGTACATTTCTTCACACTTTTTACTACTTGCTTCGTTCCTTTCTCTGGTGCCTTTCATGCCGTACCAGTTGGAGTCCGGCGGGAGAAGGCCGTGTCAGGAGTGACCTCCTGACCGCGCTTGCGCTTGGTTGTGTTTACTGTGGAGGTGCGGAGCCCCGATGGGAAGGAATCGAAAATGGCATCAATGTCCGGTGGTGTCGCCCCCAAGCCAAACATCTACCCTGAAGGGCGCCCTTAACTTCTTCTGGAACTGACTCCGTCCTACCAATCGAAGCTGCACCCCCCCCCGCGATCACAAAAAAACAAGGGGAGTGGGGGTGTTTCATGAGG
>KZ993941.1:0-22461 GCA_003614705.1 Blyttiomyces helicus | reverse complement strand
TCCAAATCCAACAAATGAAAGTGTTCCAGAAACCTCTCGACAAGGAGGACAGCTCCGCGAGACTCTTGATCATGACAATGAGTCCGGTGAAAGGGTTCATACGACAAGGGCCCCTCAGATCAGTTGGCTGGCTCTCGCCCCTCAGCCACGTGAAGGGAGGTTCAGTTGATTGGCTGGAGGGGTCAGTCGGATCAGGGTTTTTCTGGAGCCCCGTGTTAGCGTAGCCCAAAGGAGGCCCCCGTTGAGGTGGTTGGCCGAAGAACGATAGTAGTCGATCGTAGGACATCAACCGCAAATTCAAGGGGGGCCCGTTGGGCAGAGTGTGTGGGGTGGAAAAAGAACCAGTGTCCCATGCTCCCAGCCCTTTGGGTCACTTCGCGATCCCCGCAAGCTGGTACTGGTGTGCGTGGGTCACTGGGCTTCGGACTTCGGTTTTGGGACTTGGGTAGGTTCTCTGTTTCAGAAACAGAGGGTCCGGTTGAGCCGTTCGGTATCAAGGGCTTCGGTCCTGGGTATCGAGGGGCTTGGCTGGACTCCAAGTGTTTCAGATCAGATCAGCACTGGTCGGATCAGGTCGGATTGAATCTGAGAGACAGGGGGTCGGCTAGGCGTCTGGCATCAGGGGGCTTCGGGCTCTGGGTGGTAGGGGCTTGGTGGGCGTCCTGTCTCTAGGATCCTATCAGGTCGCATCGGATAGGATCGGCGCTGGTGGATTGGAACGGTTTTCGATCGGATCGGATTGGATCAGATCCGATCCGATCGGAGGGGAATCGTGTGTATATGCCGGTGGTAGTTGTCCACTGATGAGGGAGGACTGGATGAACCGCGAGTCCCCAAGGTCTTGCGTACGCTGAAACCTGCAAAGTCCTATGAAGAGGAGGGGTGACAGTATCCAAGGGGGGCGCGTAGAGCTGAAGGGACCGCAGCACGGGCCTGAGGAACCGGACCATCCCTCGAGATCATGGCTGCTCGACCTCGGTCCACTGCCCTTCACTTCTACCTTTCATGGCTAAGTAGGGGCTGCCCTCGGGTGTATGGGAAGGGTGACTTCTCCGACATGTCCGGGATCACGTGACCGTAAACCTGTACGGGACCTGTGGGCGCGCGCACGCTGGAGGAAGAAGAAGAAGGAGTGAACCCTAAGGGACTCTGAACTGAGATGGGTTCTGATGGAACTTGAGCCACATCCAGACCCCTGCCCAACGATGTGGTCTGGGTGGTCCTCTTAGAAGGGCTGATCAAATCGGATCGGAAGGGTCGGGTTGGATCGGATTGGATTGGATTGGATTGGGTCCGGTGACTAGCACTCAGTAGTAACCAGGTTACCCTTCACGGGGTGGCTGGGTGTTCGCTTTTAACACTCCAGGAATGGAGGGGCTCCGCGAACCTGGTCTGACTGAGGAAAAGGAACCGGATCGGATCAGATCGGATCGGTTCGGATCAGGTCAGAACTGATGCGCTTTAACAGGTCACCCTGAAGGTGCTGTGGTTACGCTCTGAACTCTGACTCAGCAATGAGAAGGGGGCCTACGGACTTTTTCAGAGGAATAGGATCGGATCGGATCGGATCGGTAACTAACCCACTACTCCAACAGGAACCAGCTTTGGCTGTCTCAGCATCTACACTCATTTCGGGAGGCGGGTGTTGAGCCACCTATGGCTGTCTCGGGTTGTGTGGTGAGTTGGGTCATCGCATGGGAGCCAGCTGTGGTTGTCTCAGGAGTGTGTTTTAGATCAACCAAACGGCACAGCCTGTGGCCGTCGCGGTTGGCTTAGCTCTTCGTCCTTAAATTGAGGAGTGAGCCAGCTGTGGCGGGACTCTGGATAGGTCGAGACGACTGGATGGGCCTCTGGTCTTGGCACCGGCGCTCGCTGCTCTTCTTCAGAGGGGGGGTAGAGGCCGGTGTCGGGTGCTGGGTTCGGTTCAGGGGTTCGGATCGGGAGGGGTTTCAGATTGGAATGGGCCCCCTCGGATCAGATCGGATTGGATGGGATTGGACTTGGACGGTTCGTCTCCTTCTGGGTCATCGCGGCATCGGCAACATTAGTGGGGTGGACTCGGGAGGGAAGGATCCGTAGGGGTCAGATCTGGTTGGATTGGATCCGAGGGACCAGATCGGAGGGGGTAGAGTTGGATCGGATCTGATCAGATCGGATTGGATTGCAGGGGACACTCTTCCGGATGGTCGGTCGGTGAGTGTCTGCACGAGGTGGGTGCGGGCTGGTTGGGCAAAGCGTGAGGGGCAGAGAGGGAAAACGGGGGAACGTCAGCGATGGCGGGCTTTTCTTTATGGACCACTCAGGTCCGATCGGATCAGATCAGATCAGATCAGATCAGATCTGATCAGATCAGATTGGAGCTACAGAACAAAGACCTGAGACAGCCACAGCTGGCTCTCATTGCGAAGGTTAGTCAGTAAGGCAGAGGACCGTTCAACATGAATTATTATCCGCTCTATAAATGCAAGGGTCAACCCTCGAACGAATCCACGGTAATTCTGAACCTTCGCAGGGGACCGTGCAACATGAATTATTACCAGCTCTATAAATGCAAGGGTCAACCCTCCAACAAGTCCACGGTAATTCTGAAACTAATCCCCCATTAAGTCAACGGTGCAGTCCTAATTTATAAACGAGTCGTGCCACCTCATGGGTGGCTCAGCTAAAGGTCGCTTCGCTTACTGATTTTCGCTATAAGAGCCAGCTGTGGCAGTCTCAGGTGAAAGGTCGCTTCGCTTACTGATCCCGGTTGAACGGAGCTCGCGGAGCACACGGAGCAGGCAGCGGAGGGGCATTTGCCCCAAGAGGGCTCAAGGGAGGCTGTGGGTTGCGGTGAATGCGACCAATGAGGACGCGGAGGAGTGGGGGATGGGGAGGCAGAGTCTCCACATAAGATGTTGTTGAGGCTGTAACCCTCATCATCTGAAAGGTCCATATTGCTTTTGGTTGTCATCGTTGAGGTGACGTGAGGGGCAGAATTGAGGAGGCGGGTTGGAGAAGGCGTTGAGGACTGAATCAAGCCTCAGCCCAACTCCTGACAAGGCCGACCTGCGCTCCTGGTAGGCTGACCCAGGGATCTGGTAAGGGGCGTCAATTTTAACGAAAAAATCTCAGAAGGGACAACCAACATGCAAATGGCTGTAGCAAAGTCAGATCCCATTCATAATAAGACGCTTGATCTGGATTGGCGCCTTCAAAGGTACAACCTGCTCCTCGGTGAGATTCATAACTGAAATATTTAAGCTCTTCAAGAACTCCACTTTAGGATGTGAGTTTGCGTCCTTTTTGGGGGACAAGATTTGATCTGGCATATGGAAAAACTCCCCCACAATGTTTCTACGTGGCAAGAGTTGTTGAAGCAAAATAAGTTCCAAAGTCTTCCTCTGCCCGAACACGGTGCTGTTTTGATTTTATTAGAAAGAAGTAGGTGCAGTATGGTGAATGCATCCTTAGGATTTGGGAGGATATGGTAATCAGTCTTGCAAGTTGGACCAGACTGGCTTTTATTGTGATGATCAATTGATTGATATCACTTCATACAGGGTGGGTCCATCATCTTTCGATGCTGTCCTTTGGCGATGCTTAGCCTTTCATCCATCATTCCGTGTTCCACATCCACTTTGCTTTAAGCAGACATTAGAGTTGAAAGATTGGCATGCTGAGATGAGAAGTTAATTGGCCATCCTCAAGCCAGAGTCTCCCTGCTTGCTAATATATGGGCTGATTCTGCAAATTGAAAACCAGGGATCAGGAGGAGAAAGCCATAAATTTCACCAACGTTTTTGACAAGATCATAAGGCAGGATCAATCTTTGGCGGATCTGATGACAGACTCTGAGATGGCTGAGCACCTGCTTTAGACCTGCAGAGAAAACGAGTTCCAGAAGACGCAATCTTCGATTCCAGATAATCTTCTAAGAGCAGTGTACACCAGGTGTACATTGGCCTATTGCCCTCCATGGCTGCGCAATATCAACAGCCATCCTGATAGCATTGATTTCTTCATAGACACTGATGATGTACATCTTTTCTGGAGCCAGGGAAAGAAGGTCATTTAAGGAAACGACAACGAACTTCTGCATCAATGGCAGAGACACAAAAGCCAAAGTAGTAATGGAAGGAAACGAAAATGTAATGACAGGGAAACAACTCTGACTCAGGACCATAAGTCTGTCCACTGTTGATATGTACAATGTGGACAGGGGATTCTTGGAAAGACACTGGAATCTCCCAAAAGGAGGATTGGCACACAGGAGTTGGAGATTCAGCCTGCTGTGGTTAGTCCAGAAGCTGGAACAGCAACAAAAAGAGCAGGTCGACTGGTTTGGCCATCTCATGACCACACGCTCCAGTACTTTATGTTAACCGCGACATACAATTCAGCACTAATAATTACCGAGACGAAGTATGCTGAGAATTCGAAAAGGGCCTGATGCATAGCAAGAAAGTTATACAATGGCCATACCACAGACCAAGGCCCATCCCCATCAAATTGCCTCTCAAAAGCAGGCGATATAAGTTGTATCAACGCCAAGAAGAAAAAGCATGACTGGTGCGCCACCTCCTTGGGATTATATTTGAAGGAAGCATGGGAGGGAGACAGGGGAAGTAGGTCGCCTTCTGAATTCTTTCTCTTTTGCAGTGCTCAAGTTCTTTTGGCTTTTGATCAGATTACAGGATTGTTGTTGAGGACAGCCAGATGGTAAACAGTACATCACCTTCTGTGGTGTTATTTGTTCCGTGTAAGGACGCCGATGGGGTCTGGCCTCTCCTGTTGAATGAATGGCTCTATGATGAGTCTTTTCCCAAGGGTCCTTGTCGCAAGAATCACATCAGATTTGCTCCTCAAACAGCAACAAGCACCTACAAAACTACCTGTCCCTGTAGCCTGTGAGTTGGCTGTTGTACCGCCTACTAAGAGCACTGCAAGCAACTCTCGCATTTGCCTGAGCATCAACGTCCTCTGTCTCCAACAGATCACGTTGACGCTCGAAGTACCAGGCTAGCTTAGTAAAGCGTGTCCCCGTCTGGATACACCAGCATCAGGTTGCTGATGCAGGATTGGTCGCCTTTAATTCCAGTTGGGAAGAGGATCAAAGAGTATCAATCTTGGGAAAATATTGTCGCCCAACCCTGGATACAGAGATCCCTCCCCCTCGCCTCCTGTGTTTTTTCAAAGCCAAAACACAAAATAAAGCAAAGAAGCCCACGCCCAGTCATCTGAAATTTCGAGATTTTGTTTGCCTCATCCAGAGCATGTCCAAACTCAATGTTTGCTTCAGAGGCGCAGCACAGATGTTCCACCAAGCCCCTAGCGCGCATCAAGATTAAGAGATCACCACCACCCACCAGATCTGGGGGCCCCTAGCGATCTCTAGAGCGGGACCCCAATCATGGAGAAGAAGAAAATGGTGGATTCATCAAAGAAATCCGAAACAGTCAGCTTTTACAGTACCTCCTAGAAATCAGCATTGTTTCTTCAAAATTAGGGGTTCAAAAAGTCACTTAACAATCCAGCATGCACCTTTGGAATCCATGGCAGCGAATGAGTCCCGTATTGCTTTTGGGCAGGTTGGAGATGAGGTTTGCCTGATACGGAAGTCCAACTGCCACTGTGAGTGGGCACGCAATTTCTGTATGGACGACCTCCCCGAGAACAATTGGTCGAAGCTCAGCAATACCCATGGAAACGGACCCACCCGCTGAGATATCTATATCCCTGCAATCCGCAAAGTACGCTAAGCTGCTTACTGCAGGGAGATCCAAAATGTACCTATTCAGAATCTAATGTGATACATGTTTATTGCCACCAAGATTGATCTGGTTCGCTGCCATATATGTGGTGATTTGATCAAAACTCAGCACTCCACATACAAAGTGAGCGTGATTCCCTTTTGCGTCTACCTTCCTGCAAAAACATCAAGCGCCTAGTCAAATTGCTTTAAATAGAAGGGCAGGTACATGTGCCACGCCACAGCTTTATTACTGTCGAGATACCCAGAAGACAAAAAACCATTGATTGGATAGCAATTAATTCTTAAGGAAACATACCCCACTTTGCCGTTCCAGTATTGGCAAGCAAACGCTTGAGGCTGGTTGAGGAAAGGTGGTACTAGTCAAGAGCGTGGTCTGAATTTTAGAATATCAACAAAGTCCACCTGCCAGCTAATTTGTTGCTCATGGACACTCTTGCAAGGGAATCCATTGCCCAGATTGGAGGAGACGTAGGTGCTGAATGCAACCAACAATCAGTACATCAACATGAAGCCCATGCATGTCAAAATGGTAGTGGAAGGGCACCATTGATCAGCTGCATTCAGGGTACAGATAAGTGCCAGTCTATTACCCTAACCCTTTCTCCTGCTCTCGCGCCAGCCCGACCAGTCCTACCGCATCTTGCAATCAAGCTTCTATACTTCCTTCTCTTCGCAGCTCTTTCAAACAATGTTCATCTTACATTTAAGGACATTGTAGGTATACTTGGATAATCATACTGATCTTGGCTCAAAGAAGTATACGGAAAGAGTAGGAAGCGCAAATATACAAGACTTTTTTGTGGTTACCAGGTGCAAAGGCTGGAAAGGATCCAAACGAAGCCAGTACTCTACCAATGGATACTTAAAGAAGTCTTAACAAAAGGAACTCAAATGGCTCATTCCATAAAAGGAGGATGCAGACAAGACGGCCTAAAGTCACTGAACAGTACAAAGCAAAGCAGTGCAAACAAAGAGCAGAGCTGAATGGAACGAAGCCCCTAGGCAGCAGAGGAAGGGAAAGGAACGTCGAATAAAACAGGAGAAAGACTGAAAGGACCAGTCAGACGCAGAACTGCAGATGAGCTGAGGTAATGAATCTCTCTTCACATAGCAGAAGAATGTAAAGCAGCCAGGGGAGGAAAGCAGGAGCAGGAGACGGTCTGGCCCACAAGGCAAGAACAGATCAGAGAGGGTCAGAATAACACAGCAAAGAGCTGCGAGAGCAGACCCAGAGCAGACCAGCATCGCGCCACAGCAAAAGGAGAGCAGAGCAGAGCAAGGCAGGGCAGAGCAGAGCAGAAAAGAGCAGAGCAGAGCATAGCAGAGCATAGCAGAGCAGAGCAGAGCAGCACAGAGCAAAGCGAGCAGAGGCGCTTCTCACGAGAGAGCTGCCAGAGCCAGGGGGAGCCTAGGCAGGGCAGTGGCGGCAGTCGGCGTCAAACACAGCATCAATGGGGCAGCTGGTGGGGAAAGGCTGTAGAGTGGGAGGCTGACACAGTCAGAAAGCGGCCAGGAGGCCATTGAGGGTCTGGCAGGCAAGGCAACTGACGGAGGCAACAGCCAGAGACGCAGGGCGGCTCAGCGCATCGTCTGAACCTGCCATATGTTCTGCTTTGTACTGTGCAACCCGAGTGCAATCTGTTGGCATTCTGAGTGCAATCTGTGGGGGATCCAAGCGAAACACATTACCGACATTATTGTAGGAGCTTCCCTTTGGGGTGTCGGTCATGATGGCCACTCAAATCAATCAGGGGACGGGGAAGGACTTGGAAGATGGGAGGGCGAAGGCCAAGAACAAAAGTTGGAACAGAGCAGGCAGGAAACAATGGAGGAGCCCAGAATGGAGTAGTGGGGACAATTTCAGAAGGAATTTGGGAACAAAATCCGCAAACGCAGGCCGGTTGGATACATGTTTTGATGGGAAAAGTTGTATTCGACATAGCCATCTGGCGCCTTTTTGATTTTAGGTTGAAAATCATGATTATCCCGAAACAGAGAGGGGGATGGTCGCCCAGCAGGTGCAACTCTAGCGCTTTCTATCACACCATGAGGACGAATGTTTATCTTGAGCTCCGCACCTGTCACTGAAAAAAGAAAATATGAGGGCAGGCCTCAGAGCAGCGTCTCTCTAGTTGTTGGACAACTCGACGACGACATGCGAGTTCCATTTCAATGCAGTACCACGTAGCACGGATGATAGGATGAAGCACACAGTGGATCAGGCCAACCAGAATAACAACGATGAAGATACCAGAATTTGACTACATCAACTGCTACATGGACGCAATTTGTTACAGCACTAGTCCTGTGGGTGTTGCGCTCTACAAGTCAGTTGAAGAGCATGAGAGTTGGAAGCAGGAGGACGAGCTGGGGGTAAACCTGGAGATGGTATGCGCCGCAGTTGTGCACTTGTATACCAACTTTGGTTGAATTTGATAAGATAACGCTGACAAACTAGGAATTGGACATAAAACCGGATGTGGACTGATTTGCAGAGAGGTTTACCCCTGAAGGTGAAAGGCTTCAGAGGGCCAAGAGCTGAATACACATCAAGATTGGGATGACTGTGGAGGAGTACAAAGAATACAGAGCAGGTTGTTGAAGCTGATGAGGCGGTCGAGTCACAGGCTGCCGTAACTACCACCCTCAGGACAAATGCTGGACCACTTCGCCAGTGGCTTGAACCAACTGTGGTAGGGCCACTTGTGGCATCTACCATGGCGAATTTCCGCTGCAACTATGAAAGTCGACCTGGGAAACCATCTGCAACCGCTGGGGAGGGCGCGGCCACCAGGCGAATCACTCCTGCTCCCCCTACATTGCTTACTGCTTTCATGGCCCCACTGGGATCCTCCAAGATGCCCGGCTCAGGAGAGCAGTCAGAGGACAAGGCATTGAGGATAGCATCCACCAGACAAAGATCGAAAACCCCGACACCAAGTCAGACGTGCATGCCGAGCGCTGCCTCTTCTTCAGCATCAACAATGTGGAGGCCTACAACGGCCAATGGGAGCACGTTGACCTGAATACCAACAGGGATTGATCCAACCAGGGCAGTGGCGGATTGGGTGACTGGGAGGATTTTTCAGACCGCTGGAGGGGACTCCGATTCCCCCAGCAGCGCTCCAGGGTATCAGCGTGAACCGCACAGATGTATATGCGAATGGCGAGTATACACTAATCACTTTCAAAACCTTCCCCCTCACCTTTGTGGTTGTCGATCCCTATGTCGCCCACGGTCACCCCAACGGTCATTTGGTTGAATCATAGTACCGCAGATGAAACGCCTTTGTTGCCTGGAAGACCCCTTACTTGTAACATGCTGACCCTGTCATCCCTACCCCTCACCAATGCCCCATTCTACCATGACCTTATACTTGGACTCCACCTCACCTCATTTCTCGCTGGTCAAAGCATGGGCTGGCAAAAAAAAGCTGTCATGTTGGCTCTTCAGCTCGTATAGGGGGGCGGTACATACAAGATCCCTGTCCAGCCCAACTAAGGACCTGGGAGGCTAACCATTATATCGAAGAAGCCAGCCGCTAAGCGATTCCCTGCATCAAGGCCATGGAAACTGAACAGCCTAAGATGTCACACGTGCAATTGCAGCCCGCCGACGGCTCCGTAATCATGGTCAGAACACTTTTATGCACGCCTGGCGCAAGAAGCAGTTCGAGTATGTGATAATATTGCACTTCTCCTATGATCTGAGCAAACCTTACCGAATCCGCATCCACACAACATAGATTGTTCACGAGGAGGATCTTTACCAGCGGAGAAAGGCCACATCCGACGTACCCTCCACCAACAATGGCCAGGAAATCTTCATTTGCGATATCTTCAAGAAGTACCAATCCACCAGCCTGAATAAACCAAACAAGAGGTCGCCTCCTGACCGTGGCCGCCTCAACTTCAACATTTCACTCAAAGAAGGCGCCAAACCAGAGTTCTCTTGCCTCTGACCAGCGACTTGGACCAAACAGGACACATCGCAAGGCCAGATCGATGAGTCCCTTCACAACGATCGGTTTTGTCACTCCCAATCAGCCTGGGGACCTGTTGTATTTGCGAAGAGGAAGACGGCAGTCTTTTGATTTGCCTTGACTACTGCAGACTCACCAGCGTCTTGAAAAGCATCAAAGGCTTAACCCAAGCCTCAATGAGATGCTGGACAGGGGATGGGAGGCAAAGTACTTCACGGTCGTCAATGTCAAGGATGCTTACCATCGAATCAGCGTCGCGGATGACAGCATCAACGAACTGCTATCAGAACCTTGTTCAGCCACTTCGAATACGTTGTCATGCCATTTGGCCTAACCAACACACTTACGGCGTTCGAACAAATGATGAACGACTACATTGGCCACCTCTGTAGTAAAGTGTGTCAGCGCCATGACTTGGGATCCCTGTAGTATGGCTCTACAGGGGCGGCCCTCGGATGCCTGGAAAGAGAAAGTGTTGATCTTAGCCTTTGGAAGTCCTGACAGGTCACGCCGTAGATGAGCTAAGCCCAATCCCATATACGTCATCCCTGTATCCCCTTATAATCTACGTCATTTCATACCTTGGTGATATCATCATATACGCCAAAACCAAGGAAGACCACATGTAACAAGTGGAATAGGTCCTCTGTATGCTTGCCAAGAGACAGCTCAACATCAAGCCTTCAAAGCGCCGCTGGTGCCAGTTGCACGTCAAATTCTGGGGACACGAATTGGGAATTGATGGCATGTCAATCGCACCTTCAAGAATTGACATCCTTTGCATATGCACTACCCCTAGCCACACCACAGACATCTAAGCGTTCCTCGGCTTCAACAATCAACTTTACAACTACATCAATGTCTACTTCCTGATGGTGCTACACCTGTTGCGCCTCCAGTAAGGCTCTAAACTGTTTTCGTGGAAGGCAGAGGGGGATAAGACGTTTTAACTCCTGAAGCCCTCTAATTGCAAGGCACCCGTATTTGCACACTTCTACCCAACAAATATGAGGCAAGATACCTTCTTGGTATACTGGTATATGTCTCCATACCTTAGCCAGTTAATGGGAACAGCCAATTTTTCCTATCTTTTTTTCATTGTTAGCGCGAGGGGGTCGTCAAGTCCCTTTTCTACAGAAGAAAAATTGCGACATCTGTTGGCAAGTCCCATTTCCCACCGGGCTCTGTTCTTACCCTAAAATGCACAGACTTTGTGGTTTGAATTACAAAATAAACTGATGGAAATGAAATGATCAACATATAGACTACTATACAGCAAGAAAGTTCCATGTGAATGGCCCGGATTAGCTGAAAGTCCTGGACAAACAAAAATAATGAAAGATCGTTCACCAACGGACTGTATGATCTGCATGCTGGCCGGTTCAGAGAGTCCAGAAGTTCTGACTATCTGTCAATATCGACAGGATATGACTTTGCAACTGAAATTGATCGGTGTGTTTGCAAAGACTATCTAACCCGAATCAAAGATTATGTGGCACACAACGAGGAAGAGTCTTCCTTGCTGAAATGTTTCGCAAGCTGCATTCACGAGACAAGCGACTTGATGCTTTTAAAAATTTGGAAGGTTCAGGAAAGAACAAGGAAACTTCATTACGTGACTTCCTGAACGTGACAATGGATGACAAGATTATTAAAGCCTCATTGGTGAAGACGAAAAACAAAAAGATCATTCAAACCTCATCGATAAACATTAAGACGAACAGATCGTTCAAACGTCATCAATGAAAAAGTAAAAAGAAAAGATCATTCAAACCTCATTGATGAAAACGAAAAATGAAGAGATCATTCAAACAATGATGCCAACGAAAAGATCATTCAAACCTCATAGATGAAAACGAAAAGTGAAGAGATCATTCAAACAAGGATGCGATTGCGAAGATCATTCAAACCTTGTGGATGAAAACGAAAAAAGAAAAGATTATTCAAACAAGGATGCAAACGAAAAGATCATTCAAACCTCTTCAATAAAAACGAAAAACCAACAGATTATGGAGCCACTGCGTCCCTCAAGTTCCTGATAGTGGTATCCAAGTTCATGATAGTGGTATAGGCGGTCTGGAGCTCTGTCTGCATCGTCTGAAGAACTTGCTTGAGATCATTGCTCCTCTCATAGGCGATATTGAGAGCAGTCGTGGTTCTGTTGAGATTCCCCTACGTCGGCTGGATATGTTGCATGAAATCATGGCTTCTCGCATTGGGGGCATTGAGAGCAGTCGTGTTTGTGTCCAGATTCCCCCGCATCATCAGGAAACGTTGCTCAAAATCATTGCTCCTGGCATTGGTTGCAGCGATAGCTGTCACCGTTGTGATGAGGTAAGTCTTCGTTGTTCTGAAGTCCGAGTTTGTGGAGTCCAGACGTGTTTCCAAATCTTCAGTTTTGGCGACCAGTTCACCAACAGTTGCTTTGACCAAGTCAGTATCAGTAGCCAAGACAGACGCTGTCTTAGGGTCCATGATAGAAGTCTCTTCGTTCATGACTATTTTAGTTCATTAGAAATAGTAAAGAAGATTGTCGACCAGACGAATGCAGTCAGATTGATCGCATACATGCAGAGAGTCATATGAACTTACCTTTGATTGTGATTCAGTGGGTAGTGTGAAGTCAAATGTTAGATTTTGCTTCCTTTAAATAGACGAGATTTACAACTCGACGAGTCGTGTGAAGTCGATGGATGTGTTCCTTTCTTTGATTGGAAATGAGCAAGATGGTGGAGTAGCTGGGAGGAGATGGTTGAAGCTGCTTTCTTTAAATAGAAGAAAGTTTTTGCTCTTGGAACGAGGTGGCTCAAAGGTGGTGTGAGCAAGTTTCGAGCTGCGCTGCATGGGTGCTTCGTACAGCGGCACTGGCGAGTGGCGAGGCATATTTAACAGCACAGAAGTATAAGCAATAAGAAATCTTGTGCTGAATGCGCAGGTCCACGCCCCCCGGAATCCCACAGTTCGGCTTCAGATCCACCGCCTCGTTTACCCCTGCAGTCGCCGTGGGATGGGACCACAGGCTGGAGCTCGTTCACACCACCACTAGCTTGCTCTCCTTCCATGAGGCCCCAGGCAGTTTAGTTGAACTCACCCACTTCGAGGATGGGGTGTGTTTCACCATCAGTTGTACCAAGCCTCAGAAGGCAATGGGAAGAGCGAAAAAGATAAGTCGGGGAGGAAAAGAAAACAGTGAAGGAAGTTGCTCAAGAAAGAAAGAGGTACGATATGAGGGAGCAGGCGCCCGAGGTGGCTGGCAGCGCCTCTGCGCCGGAGAGGAAGGAGGTGCGGAAGGAGAAGTTACTAACGGGGGGGTCTATTGTATATTTGAATCGTCAACAATGGTTTTGGCCTTCCTATTTGAAGGAGTTTTTTTTGCCTTCTTATCCGGTATTGAACACGTAACCATTGGCGATGCATTGCGATCCTTTGGAGGTGTCCCCCAATTGCGCTTTGGAGCTGAGTTGGCTGTGATCGCGGGTTAATCTGCAAATATGGCAGAGTCACCTCCAATCTGGGTCAGCCTGAGCCGCACTGGCGCGTCGGTAGCGGGGGTGTGCAACGAGCAAGAGGAAGTTGCGATGTTATAGAAACTGTCAGGAGTTTCAATGGAGGCCCTTTGGAGATGAAGAAGGCGCGAGACTTCTGCATTTCCATAGGGTAAGACTGCACCCGAAAATTCGCGATCTTTGTTGTACCATGTCAATTTCAAGAAGTCACGACTAATCTCAGAACCTACTAGGTCATGATTTGTTCCATATTCAGGAAAACGGGTTTTGTCGAAGACAATCTGGGCAAGAGGAGCGTTAAAGGTGTCAGTAGTGGGTTGAACATATTTGATTATATTGGAGCTAACATAGCCACTAAACATGCCCAGAAGGTGCTGAGCGCCCATTTTAGTAAGTTTGGGATCAGAGATCTGGGTATAAATTGCGGATACCAATACATGCAAGTGCGCAATGGATGGAGTACACCAAATTAAAAGTTGGTGAGGAGAAACCTCATTGTGCTGGTTGGGACGTAGCCTAGTTATAAAGTGGCTGCATGCAAGATAGCCCAACCCAACGCCTCTGAGGGCAGGTTTGAATTCATTAACATGGGGCAAGCAATGAGTTGGAGTCGCTTAAATGAAGCTTTCGCCGATCCATCTTGGGTACGAACATAGGGAGAAAAAAACCTCCAGTTTGATACCTTGGGACGCAAACCAGTTATGAAAAGTCTTGGGAAGAAAATCAGCAGTTTTGTCTACAAGGACAGTTCCTTTTCTGTTTTCAGGGTATTTGGCTTGCATCTGAAATAGCACAGACAAAACGCTGGACATTGTCTGATTTAAAGAAGTAAGCAGACAATAATGATTCCATTTTGAGCTAGCAACTACAATAACCATGAAGTTCCAAATTGATTCACACATGAGGCTAATGGGTCCGCAAATGTTGAAGTGAATCCGTTTCAGGAAACGGGGCACCTCCAGGTCATTTTTGCAACTTGGTTGGGTGTTTAATTAATTTCCGGATGGCACACCCATCACAGATGAGATCGGAAGTTGGGCAGATGTACGTGGTTTTCATTGAGTGACCAGTGGAGTTAATGATAATACCACAAACCATATTGAATCTGGATGCCATAGTCTTTGAGAACACCGAAACTCCTTCCCTATCCATGAGGCTCCAACTCGAATAGATGGAGCTCTACCGTCATGGAGGTTTATCATGGGCAGTCATGAAGATAAAGCCTCGTTCTATGGGGTCGCGGAGTACAGGCCCAAGGACCACAGGAAACTTGGCTGATCTGCAGAATACCCAGCCAGTTGTGTCCACATCTACATTGGATTCTGACAGAGAGGAGGAGGCGTCTGCCGCAAACTAGTATCTAGGTACTCATGCAGAGCTGCCCGGTCCTCAGAAGAACAGGAACGCGCTCACGGCAAGGTGACGGCTCTGATACTCTTCCAAGTGTTGGACACTGTCTAGAGAGACACTGCAGACCTCTTGTCACCACGCATAATGTGGGGAAGACTTCACATGAAACATAAAGTTGACAACATTTACACCAAAACAGTCTTTGCTACCAAGCGGGTATTCACGAGGCTGCAGTTGGGCAAGGGGTACGACCTAGACTTATTCATCTCAAAGGTACAATCACTTGCGGTGGAACTTATCCAACTTGGTCAGCCTACCAGCAACCCAATGACCATATTCCTGTTACAGCACAGCCTCCAAGAATCAGACGCTCCCGTGATTGTGAGCATCAACACAAAGCTTGGTTTCCTTTTGAACGACATGGACATCAACAGTTTTCGTCAGATCCTCATTGACTACTCCCAGAAGAAATGCAAAGTGGGAGACACTCAGCAAATCGATCCACCCGCCCTTGCTTTATCTACCTTCCCTGAGTCAGAACCTTAGATGTACCCAAGGAGGACCGTGTCTGCAATGTGTGGGATAACGAGAGGACTCACTTTCCCTGGGGTTGGCACCGAGAATCCCAGCAAAACTGATATTGCGAGAAGGAGGATCCCGCCATGACCTGGTGCAAATAATGGCAGTCATAGCACAACGCCACCTACAAGCACCGCTTGAAAAACTCTGAAAGGGAAACGGTGAAGGCCGCTCTTACTGCCTTCCAGGACCCTGAGTCGGACAACAACAAGATATCCCTCAGGAGGGCTTTCATGTCCAAGTCAATCCAACACCACTGGTACTTCTACTACGGCGCAACAATCACAATCCCCGGAATGGTGGTTCTTTTGTCCAACTCTGGGACTGCCTGGCAGTCTATGTCCAAGGACAGCTGGCCTGAGCGCCCCTTGTGAAAGTCTGCCTGTCCAGAACAGTAATTCTCTGTGTCCTGGCTTTCCTGCCGCTCCTGGCATAAGAAACCCTCCCTTCTGCTGCAGGCACCAATCCAAACTCCTGTCACTTGGACATTTCCGAGAGATGGGCCACTCCTCTTGCCTTGGCCAGATGTCCAAAATGTTTGAGGTTGGGCCCACCTACCTGGTCATCATCACAGCCATATGATCTGTGATCTTGCTAAGTCGCCCAGACAAAGAACCACAATCCGAAGATGGGACACATCCATACTGATATCAGGAGCCCAATGAAGGTCATATTGTAGGCAACCGCCACTTTGGCTGGATGCTTGTAAATGTCACTGGATAGCTCCAAATGGAAATTCTCAGGAAACAAGGAGGTCCTCATCAAGTTCATGACAATCGATACGATCTCGATACTATGAACATCTTGGAACAATTCTGACAAACCAACAACGCACGGAAAACTGGTTTTCACCATATGACGAAATCCACCAGAGCGAGGGGACCTGTCTCCAAAATCTGTCCTTGACACTTTTCCTTTTGATGGACATTTTGGAAAATGCTCCTCCATTGCCCACCTGCAGGTATTTGGCATCCTAATTGTCTGCCAAGTCAATGGCAGAGCAATAAGCTCATTCTAAGCAGCTGCGTTGGCACTTTTGTTGGCTACTCCCGCTTCAGGAAAGCCTACTGCATGTAGTTCCCCTACCCGACATCAAGGTCTCTAAAAATTGGAAGGTCGTCTTTCGAGAGGCCCTCCAATTCGTCTAAGTCACTGACAATCATTTCAGCTTGAAAGTCACCCTGCACCTGCAGGCTGCATCACCAGGATTCATACAGGAGTACATATTCACCGAGACCACATCAAGCACCACGGATTTAGCCGCCCAGAGCCAAGTAGGGGCACAACTGACCCTAACAATGCCACCCCTCAGCAACCACAAAGAGGCAAAAACCCCCACCCGGAACCCCGGCCACCTATCCCAGAATCAGCCTCCCAGCCACTGGACATGACCTTGACTCCACTGTCCCTCAACGCCCCCCATAGCACAACCTCCAGCCCCCCCTACACTGGAGCTTCGGGAACCCTCCCACAAAAGATGCAAGTGGCGACAAAACCAAGCTCGAAGTGGATCTCGCAGGAAAACCCGGCCCTTCCACCAAGACTCAGAATCCGAGCAGGAAGCAGCCACCAAGGCGAAACCGGACCAATACACCACAGTGCAGTATCTGAGTACAATGCGAACGGAAGCGAACCCAGAGACATCCAACGCGGAGCAGAAGCCTCCAGTCAGCAATAACCGACAGCTTACGAACAAGGTCACAAAGTACAACCACAAAGTCAATCTCTACGAGCACCTCCCTGACAACTCCACTCCACTTTGCATGGTCAGCCCTGTCTCTGCATGACACGCTCGATACCCTGCTTGGCCACAAGCTACCGATCCCAACCACCGCCAAGTCTGCCATGGACTCGCGGCATGCCACCCAATCGCACGCAGCAATTCGAGAAGAGCTTTAATTGCTCTTTGATTATGGGACCTGGCATATCCTCTCTCGCCCAGCTGCTGAGCCTGTCCTTCAATTTGGTTGCATCTTTGCGGTCGGATGGGACTCTGCCCGTTAGGTCATCTTCTCTAGAGTGTACCTGCCTCGTCAATCAAGGATTTGGACAGCGCCCCGGTGTTGACTACAATGAGACGTACTCGCCCACTTCTCCCTGGGACCATGTCTGTGTCGTCTTATGGCTTTGCGGTGAACAACCATTGGAAACTGGACAACATGACGGCCTATCTCAATGGGACGCTCAAGCACCACATTCTTTTGGGCATCCCTGGCGGCATATTTACCCCAGCCGGAAGCGTCTGCCTGCTCGTCGACCCTGTAAGTTCTATAGCTAAGTGGTGCCGTCTGGCATTGCAGGTGGACATTTTAGGTTGCCACCCTGGGCTTCCTCAAGTTCCTGGCGGACTCCTGTGTCTTCCTCCTTTGCCTTGAGGGTGTGGTCGTTATCATGATCCTTTACGTGGACAACTTTCTCTTCTTCTGCAATGACAAGCTCAAGAAAAGTTTCATCGTGTTCCTGGCCGACACGTTCCACATATGTAGCATACCCCAAGGCCTGCACCTTAACATCAAAGGGAAGGGTTGGAGCAACAGCAAGGAGATCTCAATCACGCAGAGCTAATATAGTGACAAACTTGTCCTTGATACGGATTGGGCGACGCTAACCCGGTCAACACCCCAATTTCCACCTCAACTCTGATGCTGGCCACCACATTCATGGACAAACGGGGCATCGAAGACTAACAGCCCGTCCTTGAAGAGGTCCTGTATCTAACGATCACAACGCGCCCTGACATTTTGTACACTGTCTCTGTTCTGTGCTGCTTCCAAGCGAACCTGTCTCTCACGCACGAAAACGCGCAAGGCCGCCTCGTGTCTTACCTACCTGAAGGGAATGTGCTCCATTGGCCACCTCCTCCGCTGCTCAGATACCACAAGCGCCATTGTCAAGCTCATGGTGGCCTGCAAAACAGATTAGGGCAACGATAAAGTCGGCAGCAAATCGACCCCTGGCAACGTCCCCGAAGCTAACGGCACCGCCATCCTGTGGTTCTCTAAGCTACAGAAAGACGTCGCGCTCTCCACATGCGATGTGGAATACGTATCAGGGACCACTGCAGCCAGACAGCTCCTCAGTGTGCATGCGTTCCTCGACGTCACGTCACTTGCGATATAAAGGCCGCAATGCACATGTTCAACAACGCGGAGTCAATCGGCGCTTCCCGGCACATGGACCCGGCTTTTGACCAAAACCACTGCCTCGCAATGAAAATTTACCGTGGTTCCGGTCGGGGCTGTGTTCTGATATCTCTTTGCCGAACTCGCCAACCTCCTTCAATCAGCTTCCGAGTTTCCTCTTCCCCCTGCGCATCCCTATGAATCGCCCGAAGACAATAAGTATGGAGACTATCAGTTCAACGCCCTCCAGCTAGCCTCCCTGAACCAACTCTTCCCGAATGCCCCGTCATATCCAGCAAAAATCACCCTCCGCCGGCAGCTACCCCAAAGCGTTCGAGGTGCTCGCGCCTGCCAACTACAAGCTGCCCGCCTTTTGCCGTACTGGCCTCCCCCGCACTACCACCTTGGAAGTCCCCACTGGCGGGCATCTGACTCCTTCCGCAAAAAGAATAGACGACATCCCTCTTTTCAGTGTCGTTCCGGAACAGACACCGCCACAGCAACTCCCCAGCCGCTCAGAACAGCGCAGGGGAAGTCAACCCATGCTTTTGGCAGCTGCCTTGCATACATCCATGTCACCTTCGAGGTCAGTCTGGATGCAGAAGGGGAAGTCGGTCTCGAAGCCTCAGGACCAATCCTCGCCATTCACGAGGTTCTTCAGCACTCTGATTGTTGCAATGGGCTCCCTTTCCGTGTTCCACTGACTCACCCGCACCCAACAATCGCACAGACAGCTCGGCATCGCCTCGCCTGAGATGTTCGCCGACACTTGGCGGTACGGTCACGGCAAACTCATTCTAATGGACTGCACATTCGGAATTTGCTTCCAGAAAGTCCTGCTCTTCGTCATAATTGTTATCGATGAGAACTTTAGAGGGGTGCCCGCGGCCCTCTTTCTGTTCTCCGCCCCACTAGGCAACTAACAGACCTCCGCTGGCTACGAAGCCAAAGTCTTGGAGCGATTTTTATCAAAGTGGAAGGCTGCCTTTGGGCAGAAGGAGGCGAGATCTTCAAACCAAAGGTTCGGCTAGATGGGCGCAGATTTTCTGGTTTTCGGCCTTACATTCGCCCCCTCCTCCCTCTCAACAATGCTTCCCCCGCGTTACCTTCCAGATGTGCATGACAGATACCGATCTGAAGGAGATCAACTCCATAAAATCCATCTGGCCTGGCATCACCGCTCTCCTGTGCATGTTCCACATCGCCCAGTTGTGGAAAAATCAGCTCATTAAGGAGCTTGGGTGCGGCGGTCCCCCGGAATTGATTGCGCTTCGGCAACTGGTTGGGGCGTTGGAGGAACTACTTTTGAGGAGGCTCTACTTAAACTGCCCCTATTATTGTCACGAAATTAGGATGAAGCACATTCCGACAGAGGCTGATATTATTCCAATGGCATCGAAACTAAAGGAGGAGCTGCAGGTACGTCTTAGCTCAGGAAGTTAAGGTTCTGATGGGACCAGAGCAGAATCAGGAGGATGATCTGTTGCTAATATGCTACTACTTATAGGTCCTGAAGACATCTGAGCGCCGAACCACAGACTGGATTTGCATCATGGAGGGCAGGATGAACTTCACCATGTGATACTGGAGCATTGGCTTCGGATCGACATTCTTTCGATGAGGTCAGCCGTGTCTCGGGTTCAAGCATCCCAGGCAGCCAGTAGTCCCCGCCACCTTCTCCCCAACACAAACAATCACACCGAAGGCTTCAACTCCCTCTTCAAAACGTACAGCCTTGGGCCAGTGACACTCAACAGCTGACGCATCTGAGTCGATACCTTCGTCGCTTACTGCATCCCTGTCATTATTCCAACAATCCTCGGCCGCCGGGCCCTTGAGCGTGGAATCCTCCAGCTGAAGCGGCTCTGAGATCCAGGCCCAGCGCCTTCGCGTACTCCAGAGCCTACCCCTGAACGGGGTCTTATGGTCTAAGTTGCCGACTGAGTTCAGGATGCTGCTGCCCAGCGCCTTCTTGACCTGCATCGTTCCAACTTCGCGATCATGTCCTGGGATCCTCCCTCTTCTCTACTAGTCATGTCAGTCCCATCTGCAACGGAGGCGAGGAAGCTGTATGCATGCACCGTCTCCCCGCTGTCTAAGGTGGACTCTAACGGTTTCAGGTAAACACAATTTTCGTCTGAATAAGCAGGTTAGGCGGGAATGAGCAGGTCTCCACATATCACACCTGCACCCCCCCCCCCCACCAAAACGTTCACAAGCTGAGTTCCCGGATATTGCAACCACCTCCGAGCTGCTTGTCTCATCCTCCTCTCCTCCAGCTTAGTGCTCACCTGCACCCCCTCCACAAATTCGCCCGCTCCCCCGTCTCATGCACCCACCTCCGCCCACTTATCCACTACGCGCGCCCCCTCGTCGATGGCTTCCCCAACTTCGCATGGACACACGGCCCTTGCCCTCTTTGGGCCGTCCTGCGAGCCGCTTCCTAACGCCGCGGAATGCGAAGCAGAACTCGGGGTTCCGTTGCTCGAACCCTCCAACCTTCCTATCGGGTCAGACGTTGCAGGCCCTGACGTGAGGTTCCCGAGGGGCTTGCTGGTGCGCTTGCCGAAGGGGGCGACCGGCTCGAGCCTGATCCTCTGGGGAGGCGCGACCTCCGAGTCAGAGCAAGCGATGGTTGTCGAAACAGGGATCAGCGGCCGACATCACTGAAGTAGCTCCGGCTGAGGGGGTGGGCCCAGGCGATGTCGGAGGGCATGCACATAGGCAGGTGACTGATGGCGCCAGGGGGGAGCTTGCTCTGGCGTATAATATGATACACCAGAATCTCCCCTTCCTGGGATCGGAGGGGATATGGGTGGAGACGGACGGCATGCAGAAATTATGGCAAACGGAGCGGCGCTGGAGAAGGAGGCAAAGGAGGGTGAGAGGGGAAAGAAGAGGCGAGCTCTTGGCGAGGTGGGACTCGCTGCTGGGATGATAAACTTTATCCCTATTGATGTGGAGAAGAAGAGCCAGTAGCGCCAGCCCTCGTGGAAGTCCGTCCATATTTAACAGAGGCCGAGTGATTGAGCCCCCAGTAACGCGGCCCCGGCCTTTTTACTATCAAACTGCTGGTGATCTCCCCAAGCGAGCTCCTATTCTCGCTCCACTCCCCTCATCTATCGGAACCAGCCGATGATGGAGGAAATAAAAGAGCCAAACTTTGGATCCCCTCACCTTTCCCCACCCAATGCGGCCACTTGGCCAAATGGAGCGGGTCCCAATGGCCCGAAATGCCACCAGGGCGAATTGGAGTAGCTGCACTGCCATTAATTCGATTCGGAGGGACGATGGCAGTTGGCAAGTGAAAGGGGTTGGGCTCCGTGCTGCTTTGCGGAAAAGCCATGGGGTTGATGGGCTTCAAGTGGATTTGGGGTCCTCGGTCTGCGAGTCTTCTTGCGCCGCTGCCAGACGCCGCCGATGTCCGAACGCAGCCCCGACGGAACCACGGTAAATTTTCATTCCGAGTCCGTGGTTTCGGTCAAAAGCATAGGGTGGTCCACCGCTCCGTGGTAGGGTCGTACTAATAAATACGCATGGGCAGATCTCGTTTGTCTGGAATCCCGACTTAATCAGGGTTATCAAATCAGAAAGTCAGAAAATCCCTCAGCAGATGAAGTCGATGATAGATCTCGTCATTCCTTACATTCGACGGCGAGTCGAATCGCGGAGCTAACACCGCTTGAAAATCCAGCTTCCTCTCCGAATCGTTCGGGGCTCTGCCGCCAAGATACGGGAAATTCGTTACGTCGAAGACGGAGTTTTTGAAATCAGCAGTGAAGATTTGTTCGCTCGAGACGGTGCTTAATACTGGACACCTTGGAGCTGTATTCTGTAACGGTGGCGAAGTCGTAGAACCGTAGCTGCGCCCAGTCGTGCATTGGGACAGGGCGAGTAATCAGCTGTCGGTGGTCGAACCGCCCCGCGAGAGTCGTCCACAGAAGACGCGGGTTCCCGCACGCGAAGTAGTCTTTCGCCAGTTGATCATCAAGGTGCCGCGTCATGAAGTTAATGGCCTTCGCGGCGACGAGCTTGTCTGCGCGGGGGCTGGCCGGGGCTGGCGTCGTCGAGTATAAAGCCGTCTTCAATTGTTCTTTCGATGTCTAGCTCGAGGTGTCTTTGGACCTTCATTCGCCATGGGAGGTAGTTTTCGCCAGTTGAGTCGA
>KZ993940.1:0-22606 GCA_003614705.1 Blyttiomyces helicus | reverse complement strand
CTGTCAGGAAGGCGCAGGAAGTTGGACTACCACGCGTATAAGGGCTTTCTTGTCAGGTACGCGGTTAATACGAAGGGTTATGGTGTCTGGGTGCCAGATCCCACACTGGTGATCCACATCCTTGTACGCTTCAATGAGATCTGAGCGCTCGGCCTCAAGCCTTCGATTGCGTCGCTCAAGGAGAAGGACGTATTCGAGCATTCGAGCTTCCCTCGGGGCGGAAAACTGTGGGATTAAGTTCGTTTACAAAATTAAACGTGGCGCGGAGGGAGAGATCCTCCGCCACAAGGCGCGATTGGTAGCTAAGGGCTACAGCCAGTGCGAGGCCATCGACTTCACTGATACATACTCTTCAGTAGCCAAGTTCGCGTTGATCAGGACCCTTCTGGGGCGGCAAAGGGGACTACAAGGTGCACCAGATGGACGTAAACACCGCGTATCTGAACGCGGATCTCGAAGAGGAGGTCTACATGGAACACCTGCCCTACGTACTCAAGGCGCTCGAGCCCGCCATCCAGGGGCAGGTTGCAAAGCTCAAGAAGGCGCTCTACGGGCTGCGCCAGGGAGGGAGGGCCTGAGCGACGTGCCTTGGCACCTACCTCACTGATGAGGTCGGGCTTTCGCGTACAGCGGCAGACCCGAGCGTCTATGTTGGATTTAAGAACAATCGCTTTGTCATCATCATTGTCTACGTGGACGACATCGTTATCATCGCCAACGGGGCGAAAACGGTGGAAGCAATCAAACAGGTGCTGTGCATGCAATACGAAATGACAGACCTCGGCGAGATCAAGTACCTCCTCAGCCTGAAGATTGAACGCGACCAGGGAACTCTACACCTCACAATCAGCCAGGAACACTACATCGAGAGCGTCCCTGCACGCTTCGATCTGGCTGACGCAAATCCCACTCGAACACCCATCGAGGTTGGCTTCTTCGCACAGCAGCGGAGGACGGCTACAACGCTGACCGCGCGACAGCGGATAGGTACGCATCGATGGTTGGCAGCGTCATGTATGCGATGATCGGCATGAGGCCCGATATCGCGTACGCTGTAGGGGTGGCTTCGCGTCTTACCGCGAGCTCAACAGCCGCACACATCACCCTGGTTAGGCTAATCATTCGCTACTTGAAGGGAACTGCCGCTCTGAAGCTCCACTACAATCTTAGGGCGGCCACATCCCGCGACGTGGTAGGCTTCGTCTCCAACGACTTCAAAGAGGGCGAGATATCTGTTTACAGCGACTCGGACTTCGCTGGGTGCGTTGACACCAGGAGGTCCAGTGGCGGATACATTATCATAGACCACGGAGGCGTAGTCTTGTGGCAGTCCAAACGCCAGGGCCAGGTCGCAACGTCAACGCTCGCGGCGGAGTACATCGTGCTCACGCCGTGCTTCAAGGAAGTCATCTGGGTCAGGCGTCTTAGGCGACAGGCAATGACCAGCGAGCGATCAAAGGACGCCTAGAATAGCACTGGCGTCTTCGAGGACAAGTTCGCACAGAACCTGGTGTTCCACGCGCGGGCATAGCACCTACATCTTTGAGGACAATCTGGGAACAATCAAGTTCGCAAGAGGATCTAAGACCGGACAATCGCGCTTGCCTACTGCAAGTCCAGCAACATGATCGCGGACGCGCTGACCAAGGCACTCCCTTGCCCAACACGTTCATCTTGCCAGCCTGAAGCCTGGATGCAGGAGTCGTGAAGTGGGCCGGTAGTCCGGTGTACGGCCATCGAGGCTGACGATCCGAGGGGAAGTGTTTGAATTCGGATGCAGCTCAATGAGAGGTATCGAACGCACTTTAGATCATCGAATTGGTTAGGCACAGCAGGAGGGGCGAGCGGAAAGCTGTGGGTCTGCCTGGTTGGCACGTGGGATTTGGTGATCGATTTCGGAGTCGGAAATCGATCGAATCGGATCAGATCGGGTGAAATCGGATTGGACATGATTCCGGACGCGTTATGCTTTGTATGTACATAGTGGCGGGCGTGGGACAGGGTTGGACTTCAGCGTCTTTTTGCTGAAGTCAACCGTCCCAGGTATTTTGGAAGGAGCATCTGTGTAGATCCCGAGAAGGAGGGTGAAGGAGCTGAACAATACACACAGCGTCTTTGTGCTGAAGTCAACCGTCCCAGCGGTTACACCTCGCAACAGGTGGTTACGAAGTATATTGGCCTCAACCAAAGCTTCAAAGTAGTAGGCGACCTTCTTTCCTCTGTGAGCTATATACGTGCAAGGATACGGCAAAGGGAACCTGAATTAAGGTGACCAATGGAGCACCTTCTGTAGTAAGTGCCAACCAGCCGGCCATTGTCTGGCTCGTATAAGCATCAATGCCTTTGCAAACCACTGCTTCCCCAAGATCGTAGTCACTGGCGTCAATGTCAGACTTGCCCACCCCGCCCTCACAGCCAGCGTTTGGGAATACAACACCCTGTTCCGCCCTCATCTCAGTATTGCCTCTGGGCCAATATAATTGCAAGCCCTCAGTCGTGGACACTGACCTCATCATTTATTACAAATCTAGAATCATGAAGAACCCCACATTTGGCAGCTCCATTGTCCCATCCATCATCAGAACCACACAATCAAGACGTAACTGGGATAACCTCTGCACATTTATGAAACTTTCAGCTACGTCTCTGACGCCCACAAAAACTTTGCCCTTGTAGACGTCGACGATCCTAGCCAGGAAGATTGCAACTGTGCCCAGTGTGACGCCAAATACACAGACATCTTGATCAAGTTTGGCACACTACCTTCCCAGTTGGCCCTGCTCAGGTGCTCGCCTTCGCACCGTGTTCCAAATCACCCCGCTAGTCTTGCACCTCCCTCAGCCTTCTTTCCTCTTTCTTCGTGCCATGCTTGTGCCTCCATTTTATTCCATTTCAACAACTTTGCACGGCTTCCTGAGGTTACGGTGGTGCATATGGGATTGCGGTCGGAGGACGCAGCGGTTGTGATGGAAGAGGAGGTGGACCTCATTGAGGCGCAGCTTTCGAGAAAATGCTTATGGGGGTACTGCTTGCAGAATAGGAGGATTCAGAAGTAGAACCTGGTACACTGCCAGTCCCTCCTTCAAAGTTTGAGCAGAAACAGCAGGTCTGCCGCGAAATCCATCGTTAGAGCCATGACCCATTAGACCATCATCTCGAAATCATCAACCTCCTAATGGTGGACCCCAAGCACGCTGTGCAGATCTCACAGCTGCAGATGGGAGACCAGAGAGCCAACAAGTTACTCATCCCCTCATGGGACCCCTGCAAGAACAACCTTATTTTTCGAAGGGCCAGGAACGAACCCTACTTTGCTGTTGCCTAAATGGGTTGTTGGGTGAAATCAAGAAAGGTGTTTTGAACCGACATAAATCAGCGCTCCATGATAGCCTGAGGCAAATGGAGTGAAACAAGCAAAGTTCAAGAGTGCAAGACAGGAGGGAAAGATGACAACAACTGAGTTTCTGAGGCCGTCGAAAGTGGCAAAGGAACCGCAGGAGTTGAGGGAAGGAAGTGCAGGTACGATTTAGGCGTAGGAGTTGTACAGAGAACCCCATGTCAGTCCTTCATCGCTATATACAATTTGGATGGGAATGACAAGGGAGCACGGGAAAGCCCCCCACTTGGAATTGAGTCACACAGAGGTTGGATATTCGCGCTAGCGGTCGTGGATCACCACAAAGGCTACATCCAGAGGCCTGCCAAGCCTCAACAGCAAACATCGTTACTCTAGGGTTTTTTCCCATCCACTTTTGTTGTAATGTGTGCGGGTGTGGGGGCATGTGCCGGCCTCTTCAGTTGTAAAGCAGGCATTGATAGAGTTCATCTCTATAGTCCAAAGGTTGTGTTAATAAGGTTACTAAGCTGCATCTTGCGGCAGAGTCACGTTCACACCCCAAAGGGACAAAGAGGTAACATTTAACAACAACTGTTGGTACTGATGGGGTTTCTTCTGGGCAACAAGCAAGGAGGAGCTGGCGAACACGTTTGTTGAGCCAACTCTAGTATGCTTCAGAGTTTTTGATATCTGTAAGTTTGAGCCTTTAGTTGTCCTGATCTGGGTTGCCAAACTTTTTGACGAGGTCGCTTTGAGGGTAGGATCATTCCTTGTGTTGTCAGTTGTAGTTGTTTGCAAGGACAATCTTGCAAACGGCCCGGTCGCCTTTGCCCTCCATTTGATCAGAGCAGGGTGGGATACAATGTCCAAATATAAAGGATGTCTGTTGGGGGAAGGGGTTCAAGATATTGACCTGTAATTAGGTCCTGAGGTGGTGGATACTGTTATCTGAGATTTCAATCTTGTAGATGCCTGTCGCCAGGCCTGGGCCAATCATCTTGGAGGGGCCTACCCCGCGAGCGAAGAGTTTTTCCCTGTTGCGAGGTTTTGAGGGGAGTGGTGATGCCGGAGATGTTGCGGACGACTTGGTGTCCTAAATCGTGGAATACTGGCTTGCAATTCTGATCTTGGATTTGGCACATTGATCTTGCCCCTGTCAGAGCGTGGTTTCTGTAAGGACCTCCTTTCAATCCTGGGTGGTGAATTTGCCCATGGCCAGGATTAGCTTTTTAGGCAGTCCAACCTTCAACCTTGAGGGAGTTGGGGACGGAGTCTGCTTTGATGAAGAATGGGTGTACGATGAGGTCTCCTGTAGGCTATGCATTGATGTTGAATTTGAGGAATGGCTGAAGTCTGGACCAATTGTCTTTGGCTCGTCGGGGTAAGGCTTGAGGACTTTCTTGACTCTCTGGATCACTCGTTTCCACTTGTCGTTGGTCTTCTGGTGGTTGGCTGAGGTTTTGTTGTTTGGGATACTAGTGAGCGTGGTGAACGCTTACCATAAGGGAGGCATTATTTGAGCTTGGTGGTCCGTGATGCAGACTCAAGGGCAGCTGACCTGGGCTTATACCGAGTTTTGAAGATATCTGCCAAGGCTTGTGCTGTCCACCCCAAATCAGTCAGACCAGGATGATCCGAAAGGAAAAGTTGTCAACCACGCAAAGGCAGCAGTCATACAGCTGACTGGGTGGTCGGAATGAAACTGGCATTGCAAAGATGTCCAATCTGATCAGCAAACAGCTGCTTTTTTGGGGTCTATAAAGTCTTTGCCTAGGCGCTCCATTAGTCCTGCCTTCAGATCAGAGATGAGTAGGGTGCTGACAAGGACCTTGATTCCTTCTTGGCGCTTTTTGCACTTCAGGGCATATTGAGGAGCAAGAGAGAGAAGGTCTGTTATGGTATTGAATAAACCCGGCAAATATTCGATGGCGAAGTTTTACTGCTGCAGTGCTACGAACCAAGCTCGGTGTTGTCAGCTAAGCTTTGGCTGAGTGTTCAGGTAGATGAGTGACTTGTGATGTGTGAACACTCAAAAGTGGATGCTGATGAGCTCCTGCTCATGGCTATCAGGAGTTTGAGGAGGGCGAGCAACTCGTTTTCATTTACTGGGTAGTTCAACTTGGCGGCCTTCATCTTACGACTGAGGTACGAGCTAGGTTGAAGTTGAAGGAGAGGAGTCAGATACCTGGTACGCGTTGGAAGTGGCGTCAGAAGTGAACCATTGTTCTGGACGCGTTCAGGGACCCATCTGTCTAAGATACAGTTGGAAGTTGGAGAAGACGTTCGTTTCGAGACTAGAGTAAAAAAAGGTAAGCACTGGCACAGTGGAGTGGAGATGCTGGAAGGAGAACTGCTTGCATTCAGTATAGACCCAAGACTTCTCTTCTGACTGTAGTTTTGGAAGCGGGTTTGGGATGTCTGAGAATTCGTTGATGTATAGCAGGAGGTAGGAGGTAGTTTGTCCGTTTCTGAGTATGGAGATGCCTTTGCGTCTGACTTGATGACAACAGAACTTGATTTCTTCATTGCCCCAGAGAAATCCACTTATCTTGAGGTTGAGCTCGTGGTTGACCAGGAGGATCCCCAGGACTTCTTTGACTGGTTGATGATGCTCCTATTGAGTCCTTTGTTAGATCAGGATGTGATTGAGTTAACAGATGACAAACTTGTTGTATAGGTGACCACAAACAGGTGAGTTCACGAGGCTTTGGAAATAGGCGTGATCTTCAAAAGACCCAACAGCATGACCAGGAACTCGAAGTGGCTGCAATTTTTTATATTGCTGTTTCATTGACAGTGTAGTCTGTGACCCAGACTCAGTGGTAGGCGTCGTTGACGTCCACAAAAACGAACTTTTCTGGCTTCGGCTAGTCAGCAGGGCATTGCTAGGAGGCTAGGAAGTGGCTTCAGATCTGGCTTGAGACCACAATAGTCAAGGCATAGTGGCACTCCACCGTCATTTATCTCGTCATGTACAGTGGGCACTCCCCATCCCGACTGATACAGCCAAATCCATGCCCGATCCAGGTACCCATCAATCTGATTCTTTAACTTGTTGAGATCATCTTAGAGGAGTAGGCTAAGTGTTTAGAATTTTGGCAGACTGTCCTTGAAGAGTTCAAACGAGAAGTTGTTGTAGCCATCCATAAGGCAGAAGCCTCAAGCCTCAAGGCAGATCCAAAGCGGGACCATAAGGGAGAAGGCCACTTTGGCTTTATCATGGTTGTTTTGTTGTATTGATTGAGCGGTTCTGTGAGGAAGCCGTCCTGACTGTTCGTTGTGACTTTGATTGGGTGCCTCCAGTGGTTCCTATGGAGGAGCTGCCTGATGAACTGACGTTGATTGCCACTTCATGATAACGAGTGGGAAATCGAATAAAACAAAGTTGGAGGTAGCTAGAAAGCTGCTAGCAAGAATAAAGGATGGGGTTACTGATAGGGTCAAAGAGGGTAAAGGGACCACAGCAGTTTATGGGAGGAAAGTGTTGGTATGACCATAAGCGACACTTCAGGGGGAGTAAAGTGATGTCACAAGCAAGCTCTCTGGTTGTCTCAGAGCTGTCTGTTCCCCCTTACCTCCTAACATCTGCAGGTGGGGGGTTCCCTGGCACCCTGTTGGCCCACAATACGTGCATTTATTCCACGAGGGCTACATCCAGGGGCACACAGAGCCAAAATGGTCACTGGTCTTGAACCAGTGTTATCTGGCTCCCTCTTGCCTTGAATTATGTGTTGTGGTAGGATTATCCAGCGCCCTCTTCCGTAGTAACGCGGGGAGTTATAGAGTTTATCTCTCTTGTCTGGATGTCGAGGTGGTTCGAAGTATCTACCAAAGATGGACCAGGAACAAAGAAGGTTCCAGCCGTCTATGATTTTCCTTCCTTGTGCTCTCATACTCTAAGGGAATCCTACTAAATAATCTCACACTATATGGGGAGGAAGATGGATCCTAATGGGTCAAACAGGGCGCAATTCATCACCCCTTGTAGATTTCGAAGCTGGCAAAGAAAATAGCCAAATCTAATTTGAAGCGCATGGGAGTTCAGGATTCGGAAGAGCAGAGATAGGTTGTCCCACAGGATCAAATTGTGTTCATGGATGAGGAGTCGGGTTGACTTTGAGGAGGATGAGTGCAATTCTAAGGGGAAGGGGAACCGAAATTTATCCTAAAGGGATGGGCCCAGACAATTTTGAAGAAGAAAATTCAGACAGTTCAGCTGAGAACGAGAGTGAGGTGGTAACAGGGTTTTCTGTTCCACTCTCTTGCCTGAGAACAGTTACTCTTTGGTGAGGTTAATCTGTTTCACCTTTACTTAGTTGTGATGAATGCAGTTTTTCTCAAGGCCATCACAAGCAACTCTCCAGGGGAGTTCTGGGCTGGCAGTGTCAAGCTCTTAAGTAGTACGGGGGTTCTCGGACTCCTTCATGCGTAATAATATGTGCAGGTGTTTTCCGTGTTGTCACAAGCAATACTTCGGGAGTAGTGAAGGCCAGTCACAAACAAGCCCCCCCGTTTGTCGTAGGGTTTCCTGTTTTCTCTTTTGTCATAACACGTGCAGTTTTAGTGCTTTCCGTCCCGATCCTGTGTCAAAACTTATGCTGTTATTTCCACGTCATCACAAGGATTATATCGAGGGCCACGCCTTGCCAGAACTGTCAGCAGCGTGCACAAGGATCATGCTGTTCCCTCTGATGTCTTAAGGTGTCGTGTTATCTGGCACCCCCTTGCTTTGTTCCAAGGGGAGCTATATAGCACATCTCTCTTGCCATGAGGCAAGACGATGCAAAGGTCCTACTGCTTCCTCTTGCAACAAGGTTATGTTCACATCCCAAAAGGTCACAGAGAAAACTCTTAATAAAAGTTTTCATATCTGGACAATACCTTCAGACAAAGCAGCGGTTATCTTGACGAGGCCTGTAGATCAAAGCCCAGGACATGTAGGGGGCTGCCTTGTCTTCGCTTCGAGAGCCAGGAGTCGTTTACAGTTCTTGGTCAAGGTTGATGCGGCTGATCACAATGGCGGTTCTTCTGGGTTAGCATGGACACGTCTTTGAGGAATTTGTCCTGTTTATTGTTGTGATGTTACTTTCTCTGTCAGGTTGATCTGATTGAGGAGCTCCTTCTGATTTGGGAGACAAATAGTATGGATTTCAACAACTTTCAGGTTATTGAGGCTGGGACATTGTATTCCAATTTTCTGAGGCGACATGCTTTGAGGAACCTGTTGAGCTTCATCTCCATAGTGCCTGGAGTCTGTTTTCACTGCTTAAATTGATGGCAAAGATTTGTGCTTTGGGGCATGGCCAATACTTGTGTGACTCTGGAAGTAGAGATGCTTACGATCTGCAGTGGAATAGATGTAAGGGAATGCTGACTTTCTGCTTTTGATCAGATTCTAAATAAGGTCCTGTTGCGCCTTGAGGGGAAGCAGTAGTGATTCTGTGGAAATCTTCGGCTAGAAGGATGCTAATGATAAAGTTATATCATATGGTCTTGACAACGAAAGGTAGAGCCTCAACCTCCGCTACATTCCTGGAGGTTGGGTCTAGCAGGCTGATGTTGGCACGAGTCACATAGGTGGATTGTGTCGATTGGCCACCAGCTGCTTGTCCATTTGAAAGAGTCAGGTCAACTTGACTTTGGCAAAGCTGTTCTTAGCAGGAAAGATGATGGTTACTACTGGCTTGTTGCATCTGGAGCCTACAAGAATTATTGGGAACCAAGCATTGAAGCAGGCATGGACGTCAAGAGTATCAAAAATGAGGAGCTTGATAGATCTCTCAACAGACAGAGCAAGGGTAGCTTCATTGGCTTTGTCAATCACTTGATTTCCGCCAATTCCCTGCCTAATTGTCAGCAAAATAAGGGGCCTTTACTGACACCTTCAAAGATCCAGAAATCTGTGAAAGGCTCCCAGGAGCGTTCCCATAATTTGTCTGTTTGCTTGGCTCCCATCTATGCTTGTGAGATTTACACATGCTGTTCACAGTCCACCATCCTGAGGTTACGGTTAATCCTGAGGTTCTTAATTTCAAAATGGTGATCCGGCATGTCTTTGCTCTGAAGATTTTTGTTCCCGGGAAGATTCTGCTGCACCTCTCCAAAGGAATGAGCCGTCATGTATCAGGTTCTACTTTCCCGTCCTCCTCTACCACAAGTAGAACCCCCACAAGGGATTGCTTAAGAGCTGGCGCTTCAGTGAAGTCCTCCCTCCCATCCAAAATAACTTCCATGTCCTTCTCCAGCACTCCTGTATGTGCCTTCATACCCCCCTGTAGCTGCAGCGGCCTGTTGAAATGGAATGAAAGCCCTGCTATCCAGAAGCAGCGTAAGGAAGTGGTCTTGGTGACAGTGCCACGATAGGGGTGCCTTAGGCAGCTGGCAAGAGGCTTAGCCCTTCATATGTGGAGGCGATAGGTGTGAGTGGAGGAAATGGGAAGGCAGACTGAGGACCTGGCTGGTGCCAATTCTGTAGAGACTCTTCCTTCTGGACTGGACTGGAGAGGCGGTTTGGAAGACAATGAGAAGGTGGAATGCCGAGGTGAACCAGAGCGTCCGCCTCACTGGCTACACTCGTGGCGCGGATGCTTTTCTGCTGTCTGGGACCAATGAAATCTGCGAGGCTGAAGTTCATGTAGGCATCGTCGGCATAACTTATTGTTTCGTAAGTGTACCAGAGAATTCTGAGTCATGTCATGGTCATCTGGTTCTGCATCATTAATTGGACAATGGCAGCACCAAAGGTAGGCCTCTTATGATTCCAGCTTTGTAGTATTTGATCAAGTCAGTGTCTGTGATTGGGGGCTGACTGTTGGATAGATCTGCCATGCAAGCTGTGGAACTGGCTGTCGCATTCCAATAAGCTTGGTCAAAAAGCCAGGTTGATATGTTTGGGCTTGACACCATCCACCATGTTTTTGGGGAAATAGTGGTTTACGAGGGCAGTTAAGTGAATGGGCGCCAGAGGATAAGCAACTGTATGCCATGTGGTACCAAGAGTAGCGCTTCGGGAGGAGTCAAAGGTCTGCCTCATTCTTCTCAATGGTCTCTGACCCATGTCTTGCATGACCCAGTGAGGAATGGGTTGAAGGCATGGCAGAGGTTCTGGTTAATCAGTGGGTAGTACTTAGACGGTTGTGGCCTATTGGCCACCCGGACTGCAACAAGGGCCGCATCACGGATGGCGATTTGCTTCAGGTGTCAGGGGCAGCAGGTTAGGTGTTGCGATCTTAAGTGACAGGGACTTGATGGCAGGACTTGAAGAGAGAGTTGCCTAGGTGAAAGCAACAGGAGGCAGGAGGAGGAGAGGAGGAGAAGTGGTCAGGACAGAAGGGGACTTGGAGGCAGAACTAGATTTATTGTCCAGGACTGGTGTTGATCAGGATGGTCTACAATCGGAGGGATACATGGGTCCAGATGCAGGGGAGTGGGGGAACGTGGGGCTGTGGTGGGTTTCCAAAATGTGGAGAAGCTGCAAGAAAATTGAGGACGTGTCACAAAGGTGTCCAAACATTGGGGAAGTCTCCGCGAGATATCCGAAGCTGCAGGACGTGTCCAGACATGGAGTGTCTGGACATTGGCAGTAATCATATTGCCAGGGAACACACCACCAAGTTCAAATCCAAATTTTGTAATTAAACATGTTTTTCGGAACAAGGACATGGACAAGGACAACTATGCGGAAAGACTTCGATGGTGACATCAGGTTCTCTTTGAGGTATTCTTTCAGAGAGTCACTCACTAATACGACAAACTTTGCGACCACTTTGATGCTTTGGTTGAGGATGTTGTACTTCTCATCCACCCTGGATTTCCCTGAGTAGAATTCTTATTCGGAGATTCTCGAAGGGTGCATTGAAGTTCGTTGAGGAAGTCAATTGGGCTAGGTTGTCTGGACCTTGCCAAGTGTTTGAGGGAAAGTGGCGTTGCTGTTGGCCAAGTAGATGGGGGTCTACATAGGGTTAGCGGTGGCTCCAGGTGCAGCGACAGCAGGCGTTCTGCTTGCACTTGGCCAAGATCCGTCAACACTCCTGCTTGCTCCAACGGCGCACTGGCTCCTAGTCGAACCCCAGGCAGTGAGTAACAGAGAAGCTTGTTGATGCTGAGGTTCCCAGTAGATTCCTAATGGCATGTAATAGTCCTATAATGATGAATGGACTGACTTTAATGCTGCACCTTCGTCCCATAGGCTTCTTCAGTTGCAAAATGAATCTGGTGGAGCAGAACTACGCAGTAGACTCAAAAGGTTAGCTTGTTGCCCTTGTCAAGACACAGGAGCCCAATCCGCATCTGCTCGTAGATCACCATTTCAGGGCATTCACCGACAACAAGTTGCTCAAATACCTAAATACCCAGTCAGAGCTCAGCCAACGGCAAGCTAAGTGGATTGACTCCCCCCAAAGCTCAAGTTTGACATCAATCACCTCCCTGGGCAGTTTGACCCTGTAGCAGACTAGTGCTTTTGCGCGCCAAGTTCATCATGTGTGGCGTGTCATGCCCGGAACGCCTTAAACACTTCTCGCACAGCCAACAACACCGGATAACAACCAGCCAATTCAGGGTTGACAAGGTTCAGATCCACCAGGTACCCGACATCCCCACTACTTCAACAACTGGAGAGCTGCTGATGTGTCGCGTAAATACTTCGAGACTAAGAAGTATGGGCTGAAGGGTGGCTTCAGCCAGTTTTGTACAACAAGATTGTTGACTACGTGTTGAGCTGTCCAAAGCGCCAGCATTTCCAGGACCCAAAGAGCGGCTACAGGTTTCTTAGACTGCTGCCCATTCCGAATTGGTGAAGGAGGTGGGTTCAATTTTGATAGATTCGCCTGTCAAAAAACTTATAGCCCTTTCTAGGAAGAAAGTTGCCTTTTGCGAGTGCTTTGTTGACTACACTAGCCACCGTGCTTTCTTCGTCCCCACTTGGAATAAAGCACCAGCTGGGCAGTCGAGTGCCTCTACATCTCCTGCATCCACACACAGGTCCCTTGGCGCTGTGTCTTCCTATTGGACCGCCATTCGCAGATCATCTAGGACTTCTGTGAAGCCTTCACCTAAATGGCCGGCATCAGGAGCTGAGTTGCAACTGCAGGCCATCCTTAAACTAACGGTAAGGGCAAACAGATGATCCAGATGTATTAGCATATGATGAGTCAGCATATGTAGCTCAAGGAGGCCAACTGGATGTCCTTGCCATGCCTCCTGTAGCTGGCGTCAACCTCCCCTGATCGCTGCAGCTGGCTGCCCCCAATTCACCCCCTTCGTGGCAATGTTGCACAATCCCTCAGTTTTGCTAGCCCCTACACTCTCATCAGGCCTTTCAAGCTCACTGCGCTGAGGTTGACCGCTATGTCACAAACCAAGATGCAATCCTGAATCTTGTTGAACAGAACAGGAACGAGGAACAGGACCGCTAGACTTGAAACCTTAACATTGGCAGTGTCCACATAAGATTGGAGGTGAGCAACAGGGTCATGCTGAATCCTGACAGATTCAATATTCCCCTAAGCCTAAGCCTACGTAACAAGTTCGTGCCATACTCGGTGGGCCCCTTTCCCGGCTGTGTGTAATATCCAACAACACACTCGTACAAGCTTGACCGGGGCTAATCCAACTTTCCCTGACTACCTTTACTTCCACTTTCCCGTCCTCACCTTGTACCGTGAAATTCTTTATGTGCCTACCCGAAGGACGCACCCCACCTTTTTCCCAAACCACTTCCGATCCTTGGGGAGGCCAAGTGCTAGACCAAGCCCATCGTCACCAGCATGACAAGGGCATCCCTATGAAAAAAGTAAGTACCTAGAAGAATACAAACTCCAATCGCCGGGATGGCCCGACAATAGGAGTATCAGAGAACTGCTCCGAATAACCAAAGACACCTCCAACTACTGAAAGTGGTTACATATTCACCGTCTCTGGCTAAGTGGAACCCCCCCTGTCCAACTACCCCCTACCATCAAGCCACTTTTCACCACACTAGAGTCAGGAGCTGTGTGCCAGCCTCCAGAAAGGGTCAGGAGCTTTGCTTGCTCCCCACTATAAAGGCTGGGGTTGGGGCAGCCGCCTCACACCGCAGCTGTCAATAGCCAATGCTGTGCTGGTTCGGTGTAGTGGTGTTGCCTACCCGCTTCACCAAGTCTGATGCTGTTGCAGGAAGCCCATGGGGTTGGGAGCAATATACTTCGCTTGAGTGACAGTTGGAAGCCTCTCATTTGCCTCCATACCGGCCGGGGGTCAGGGCAATAGCCACTCCCATGCAGTGAATTCCAGCGGCCTGCTGGTCAGGTGTTGGTGCATTGGCTGCCTGCATCTTTGGGACTTGGATATTGTTGCCATATCCCAAGCTTCGGGAGCTTTGGGCTTGGCTTGAAAATCTGACATCCTGCTAATTGGGGGCAACACCGGCTGGTAGGAAGAACAGTGGTTATGATATCTTGAGACAATAATCTCTGAAAACAAGACACCTCCCAAACTTGCAACTAACCTCCCCATAAGACACAGAAACTAACCAGAAGCTGATTACCAGAGATGCATTAGGATGAGAATCAGACCACATGTAATGGTTAGCCCCTCCGCAGCTGGGGATCCTTTTCTCCTAGCCCGCATCTTAGAAGGTTGCCCTTTTTAGACTTCCACCTCCAGCTGCTACTTGGGATGGTCTTTCTGATTGGTCCCCATCTGGGAGGCTGTTGTAAGGCGCATCCGCACAGCGACTTGGGACGCCTGGCGAATCTCTCAACATGAGCCACACTTGGATACCTTGTCAAAGCAAGTGTCAGCCATGGTCTTAGAAGTCCCGACGCAACACTCTGTTGATTGACTCTGCTCAATCCCCGCCTAGAAACCACTCCTACATTGACATCCTCCTCTGTATCCCCGGATCATCTACGTTGCCCATTTACGGTGCTTGGCACCCTGCCCTTAGGATAGCTAGCTGTGTTGACCACTTTGCGGAACCAACATCCTTTTTAGCTCTTCATTCACCCCAAAGAAGAATTTTCAACAACTCCTACTTGATCCCAAGTTGAGAAGCGTTCAAGACCCCAGTAAACAGCACACTGTTAACTACACTGTCAGAGACACCTCTATTTAATCATATGTTTATTGACCCATATGATGAGTTGTTATCATTCTCTGTTTTTGAAGTTATCTTTTAGTGTAGGTTAATTGGGGTATGTTGCAAGAGCATCAGGCACCTGAAAAGTGTGCATGATAGGATACAAAAGGGAAACAGAAAATTCTCTGCCCACTGTTGACCATCTAGGCTGATCCCGCCCCTGGAAGTGTTGCTCTTGACACCTCAGAGAGCAAACAGGTGCAATGTGCTGAAAGAGGAGGAGGCAACTCAGAACTAAGCACTCCAAATGTCCGAAGAGGGCAATAGAAATCCTAGGATTACCGAAGAGCTTGCTTGTGACACCCAGGTAATCTCCTGCTAGTGTCTATGGAGCTGACCCAGAGTACAACTATGTGTGATGCGTTGCTAGAGTGAAGACAAAAACCTCTACTTCTACCAGAGAACTCCCACAGAACATCTGTGCGCAATGTGTCGCAAGAGGAGCTGCCACTTCAGAAGTGTGTGGGTGATACAGAGCAACAGTGAAGAAGGAAAACCCTAGCGCACAACAGTTGACTGTGTAGGCTCATAGTGCGCCTGGAGGCAGGACTTCAGCTCACCAGTGAGTACATGTGTGCAAAGCTGACCAAGAGGCTGGAGGAACTAACCTGTAATGAAGTGGGCTGCGTCGCAAAAGAACCCGACACCTTGGAACCAAGCTCATCCCCGTTCTTTAATGTAACAGAGATGTAACAGAGGCTCTCCTTCTGGCCTCAATTCTTGGTATTTTACCTCTTTTTCCCCCGTGCAGTCAGAAAGATGTATGTCAGTATGTTACAATCAAGTCCAATAAAGTGCCCCACTTACCCAACATTAAGCATATTATGGCGTTGGGGAGGCCCTAACTATTTGGGCTGCTCCCCACCCCCAGTAGACGATTACCCTGACGATGACAGCATGTGAATCCAATTAAGCTTTCTACTGGCGCCAAAGGCTGCTTCAAATGCTGCCGCACCTAAGCATTAGGGTGGAGAAGCGGGATTCCTAGCACCTCCAAATAATCATTTTACATGTCATATGGTGTTGTCAATTGTGAGGTTTCATTGGGCGCCCATTCTGATTTATCCTATTATGTTGTCGGGCTTGGTTGGATTTGGGATATGTGGATACTGTGGCAGCTTTGGATTGTTGGAACATCTGGGTATATGGCATGTGTTGGCTTGGGACAATGGACGCGCCACCTTCAACGCATATCCTAATTTCGGACCACTTGACCAATTGGGCTGCAACAAGGAGAGAAGGCTCTGCATTGAGAGAGTGACCTCTGGCGTATGTGCTACTCACTCTAGAATGCCCTGTTGACCAATTTGTGGCCAATGTCACTTTTTCCCAACAACAGTTTCTACCCCTCCTTCCTCTCTGAAATGAGGTAAGAATTGGAAATGCCCATTCGGTTGAAGATATTGGCACTTCATACATGGGACATACCACAGCATCCATGTCCACCAAGCTGTCATTAACAAATTGGCTATCCCAATGCCGTACTGCCGCTTCTTCTACATTATCATGCTCTTTGGAATCCCCAGCGCACCAGCCATGTCAAAGCGTTTCATGAACTCCACCCTTGAGCACCTCTATGACCACTGCAACACTGAGTCCTCTTCTCCCACAATGCTTCCCCATCCACCGCATGACCGAGGAGGGGCACTGGAGACACGTCCAAGAGGTTCTAGCAGTCCTTCTCAAGCCCAAGCTCAATATTTAAGCAAGCAAGTGCCTGCTAGTCAACAGCGGTGAAATACTGCAAGAATGTAGGCGGAGTCGCAGCGGAACCCTCCAAGATCTGGAGAGTCATCTAATGGAACCCACCCACAAACACCCACAGCATCCAATCCTTCCTTCCCTTCACCAGTTATCTCCTCTCATACATCAACGGCTACTCGGTGATTGCAAATCCTCTCACAGAGCTACAATCTGGTCAGTAGCCCAGGCTTGAATCACAAACATCCAGTGCCCCATCACCACAAGCTAGCCATCTTGGCCGTAGCTGTGCTTGCTTGCTTGGACCCCAATAAGACCACCTACATCATCACCGGTGAGGCCAACTTTGCCATGGGGGGGTGCGTGGCGGAAGCAGCCTATTAAGACAATGTCATTGCTCTGCCCCTCCTGTAATTGCATTACAGAGTGCAGGATGCAGGAGTTGACTTCAAGAGTGTGCATCTCCCAGGACCTGAAAATACTGACCGTGACCTCCTCTCCTGCGCCCCACTGTACATAGCAAGATGCCCCCATTGCCAAAAGCACCTTGACATTCTCATCAACTCCCACATAGACCATGCCTTGAGGGCTGCCCCTCACCAAACTTGAGGGTCACTTCCGGACCCCATCCGTGTGAAGGATTGGCTTGACATGATTGCTGATGAGTACACCCTTGAGATCAATTTGGGCATTGGCGGCCTCCCACCCCTGGCATCTGTAGGCCTGCCGCCTCGAGATGGACAGGTTCAGCAACAACGTCTTCCCCACCAACAGCAGGATTCATGCTCCGGAGATCATGTGGGGATCGATTATGGAGCGCTACCACAACAAATTCCATGAAGGCGAACATCTGAGCGCTGCAAGAAATGCCCAGAAGGTCATCCTCAACTTCAGTTGGCCAAGCATGAATTTCCACCTCAAATGCTACAGTATCAGGTGCTCAGGGGGCCGACTGGTCAAAGACTCAAAGTAGCGGTATGGCTTCCTTGACTCCCTTCCGGTGCCCTCCAGGTGTTGGGAGGTGCTCAGATTTTATATGATCGCAGTGCCAAAGCCCCTCAGCCAATGCAGCAAGGAGAACAATCTGAGCTGTGCCTCGTTGACCATATATACTCCCGTGTTCTCGTTGTGCAGACCATAAAGAAATGGACAGGCCTAATTCGCGTATAGCAGTTTTTTTCTATACTTTATGCCTACGTCAGGTGCTCTGGGTTTTTCATTAAGGACCACATGGCCAAATTCAGCTCCAGATTCAAGCAAGTTTTGACCACTCTTGCTAGCATCACCACTTCAATCTTGTCCTCTCCCCACCAGCAAACCAACGACATGTGGAAAAGCAACATCCAGACAGTAGAGCACATGCTACGCACCTACCTCAAGTACATGGGCAACGACTGGTCTTGCCTCCTGCTACTAGTAAAGTTCACTACAACGCTACCCCAACTGGCACCTTGACTTGCCCCCAATCCTCGTGGAGGTGGGCTACGTTCCGGCTGACCAATCCATCCACTGGCAGACCAACATCCTACGCCTGCTGCCACATTTAGTCCACAAGGGCAAGCCAGAGTAGGCCATTGAGTGCATCCACAAGGTCCAGACTGTTGGCAGGGAGCTCAAAGACAGCTCCTACGTATTTGAGTTCCTCGTCGAATGGACCTTCTACTCTTATGCTCCCGTTGCCTACAACTGCTTGGAACGTGGTAACCACAATGATACAAACCCTGTCAAAGACCTGACTGAGTGGTAGAACAATATTGTGTCAGTACATAGTCGAGACTGTGTATCATCGTGGGTAGAAGGCGGGTGGCATCCTCAATTGCAGCCCCCTTGCGTGCTGTCTGTAGAGGAAAATGGCACCCCTCAAACAACAGGTCTGTGCTTGCGTGTTGTATTATGTCAGCCTTGCTACTCATGAATGTTGAGCCATGCCCCTGTGTTGCAAGACAGCGCCCCAGCCCCAATAAGATACCGGTACACCACTTGCGACGGTTGAGGACTGGTTGACCAAGTCTGCCATACAATGGGCTGCGGCCCAGGACCGATTATGGTGTGCCTCTTTGGACTCAACGCCTGTCCAGGGACAACTATCAGACTAAAACCTGACCAAATCATCCTGCTCTCTTCTTCACAATCACTTTCCTATGCCGAGAAGACCCATATTTGGAATTCTTATCTCGTTGGCAGACGGAACTGCCCACAGGATTACTGACAGGAGTAAACTCTGTTGGTCCCTGTTGCCTTGGGATATTGCACACGCTAGCTTTGATGTATGTCCTCACATTTCAGATGTCTGGACCAATCTGTTTGCAACATGGAGAGAAGATTCTGTATTGAGAGGGTTATCCCTAACTTGCGTGCCGCTCATTACAGGCTGCGGTGTTAACCAACGTGTAGTAGTAATCACTTTTTCTCAAAAATCACAGCGTAGGTTTCCCTCCCTCTGAATCATCTTCAACCAAGCGCCCCTTTGGTTGAAGATCGTTCCTGTTTATTATGGCAACCAACAAAACCTGATCCCTTAGTACACCAGTATGTACTTTCAAGACTCTGTAGGTAGAGCTTGCCCTACAACTGGTTCCAAGGAGGTGCAAAGGAAAGGAAAGAGAGCCTCAGTCCAGCAGTGCTTGAATTCGGAATGCCTTTGGTGTTTTTATCAAACAATCAAGAGGCACATTTGACATAACAAAGCTGTAGCTTTGGCGCATGGGAGGCACAAGCCACAGTACATCTCTTGTTGCAAGCAGTGTCTTGGCGTCATGTCAGAGTCAGGGTGCTGTTTTCCCACAGACAGACACTGTCAAACACCGATCAGCTGATTGGGGCTGCGCTACTGCCTTGTGACACCAGGACATAGCTCAACACACATCAATTGCCTACACAAGCGGCATGGCTGATGACCTCCTCCTTACAATGAATCAAGTATACCTGCCGGCATGCCCAGAAGATCTTTATGTACTTACCATGTCTATTCTCGTAAGAGTTAAATATTTCCATTTTATCTTTTACATCTTTAGATATATTCATTAACTCTTCACCTGTACTCACTAATATTCTCTTGCCTTTGATTGGTTCGCCCTGGTGCTGGGCTGGCTTGGCGATGATGGTCACACGCTTTTCTCATATGACATATGCTTATCATGGATATGTAATCTCTCGGATCTGTGAAGTCTGGAAAGGATTCTAAATCATGAGATTGAGTTTCTATATCCATGCTTATAATAGACAAAGGATGATAGAAACATCCACTGAAGTAGACTTAATACTCAAGGAGATGAATGGTAATCTATACTCTTCAGGTAGAGGAATCTTGGAAATAGAGAAAGACATAAAAGCTGATCACCGTCCACCAGATACAAACAATAGCATCTGTGAGTTTTACGTAAAGGAAGGAATTGCTAAGTTGGTAAGAATCAGGGAAGACAAATTGCTACCAAATTATTTTTAGGTACCCAGCCAAGGGCCATGACACCGAGCAGCCAAGATTTTTAGTTTAGGAGGCGTCAACCGGTCATCAAGGAGCTCCGCCAGGTCGCTTCGCTTAGAACAGATTCCCACATGATATCTGTTATACTTGTATTGCCTGAAAAATCCAAAATCCAAGTTTATAAATCAATTAGTTACATACTGCAAATCCTCTATCTTGTCTATAAACTTAAAATATACATTACATAGAGTGTTATCTTTATCATTTACATTAGAAATGAGTCTTGAACTTGGTCGCTTCCCTTGTTGAACTGACTGAGTTCCTGACGCGCTTTGCTTGTTTTACAACTTTACAGATTTTGGTTGCTCGGTGTCCGACCCAATCCGCTCTCCTCCGATCCGATCACTGAGCCCTAATCACAATCGACCTCAGATCCCTGACGATGGCCACCTCTTCCCCTCCCAATCTGATCCGATCACTGAACCCTACTAACGCAACCGACCTCAAGCCCTGGGGGTGCAACATCGAACAACTCCACGGTACTTTTGAAATCAACCTCCTCCTGAACCAACCCTGCAGCTTAAATTGTTAATCGACCCACCCAACCACCACGTCATCCATAATCACCCATCCGTCATCCTTATTTACTCCGTCCAATAATCTTCTAATAAGTTTGTTGGGTACATCATCTGTAATGATACAAGTCAGAGCTAAAGACTTAATTAGTGTAGATGAACACGATCAACAACAGAATCGACATCAAACCTAACAACGTTACGATCAACAGGAAGCTCATATCTTTATTTAAATTTCTAAGGACTAAAGCTGATAATAAAGAAGAAACTTTTGATAATATGATTTTCTATTATGAAAAAGTATATAATAAACCAAAGCTGTATTGGGCATAGCTGTGGTCGAAGTGATCTTGGAAGATAAAGCCCCCGGTCCTTTTTTATAAAAAAATCCGTGAAGGGCTAAAACTGCAAGCAGGTAACTCACCTCTTCTACCGTGGGACAATGCATTGCCGCAACTTTACATTCACCACATTGGTGCCACCAGTCTGCTAGGCCATATTCTTCATCTTTATTGTGTTTGCTGTTGGCCCAGTTGTTTGAGGCAACTCTGCCTCTGAACTCATCTTCAGGTAGTGCCAGGTTCATTGTGTTGGGGCAACTGGTCCGCCGGTGAGGAACCCCTGCAGGACGGTGCTGTCCTTGCGTGGGCTGCCAACAGTCCCTTCTCCTATGATCCATTTCATGTCCTGTTCCAACAAGTCTTATGAAGGTCGTGGGCGGAGTGAGGCACAGGACCGAAGTGAAATGAATGATGCCCTTTTGACTCATTTGTATTGTTTTTTCCCTTCGCTCATAGGATTAATGAGTGGGATTTGGAGTTGCCATCTGCATTGTACAAAGCAATGAGGGACAGACCTATTGTCCTCAGTCAGACACTTTCCCCTCAATCATACCTAAAATTCCTCAAAAATCTGCAATGGTTCCTTCGCCCCCTTCAACACCTTCAGATACCCCCATTGTTGTCCTTGTAGGCGCCTCTCTGGCACTTTCAAACTGATATACCGCAGACCCATTGTACTTGGCGCTGCCATCATTTAATCCATTGTGCAGAACTAGAAAACCATGACGCAACTAGTAATACCTCAGGACCTCTTGTTTAGCTGAGCCCTTGGGGCGACACGAACTTTGGCCTTTTAGATATCAACGGTCGTAGGGAAGAAAACTTGACTGTGCCCAGAGCAATGCCAAATACGTGTACGCCTTGTTCAAGCTGGGCATCCTACCTTCAGAGTTAGCGCTCCCCAGGTGTCACCTTTCCACCATCTTTGAAACTACTGCCCTAGTCCATACTAGATCAGACAATCATGCCAGTTTGGCACCAGCCTGGCCCTCAGCCACCCTTTCTGTTTCTTTGCCCCAAGCCTGTTCCCTCCACCTAGGCTGGGCCAAGCCTCTTTCCAGCCAGCTACTGCAACACTATTCTCGTGCCCTGACTGCCCAAACTTCCTCGCACTCACCTGGAAGGCTGAGCGCAATCATTCCGAGTCAGCGACCTGCTTTGACGTACGGGAGGAATGGAGGTGCATGGGAGAGCGCCAGCAGAGGATGCGGCAGTTATTACCAAGAGGGAAACGGACCTCACCGAGGCGACAGCTCTTCTGGAAACACACACGGAGGTACTGCTTGCCATGGAGGAGTACACAGAAGCGGTAGCTGGTACACAGCCGCTCTTTGCTTCGAAGTAAAGGAACAGCAGCTTCTCTGCGACACCAATCTTTGTAGCCGGCCAGGGTTAAACCACCATTTCGAAATCAACAACCTTGGAATGAAACCTATCCTTGGGACTGTGGACCCCAAATGCGCCATGCAGATATCGCAGGTTTAGATAGGAGCCCAGACAGCAGACAGGTCATGCAACCCCTCATGTAACACCCTTACCTACAACTTGGATTTTCATATGCCCGAGCGAACAACCATTCTTTGGTGGCGCATCAGAATGGAATCGGCAGAAATCAAGAGAGCTGTGATGAACTGACGTAAATTGGATCTCTATGATCGTAAAGGTAAGATGGAGTAAAACAACCAAAGATCGAGAGAGGGAGAGAGGAGCTGTGCTGTCTTCAATAGTTCCTTTGCAAAACTCCTCATAGACTCCAGACACAACACGCGAATAGTATCCAACCGCTTTGTTACCAAGCACCACTTCTGCAAGGTCAAGTCCTCTTGACTCCTTCAAATTGACGTCACGGTTTGTGGCAAATTCGTGTGATCCACTGACATGACACGCGGGGACGTCATTCTGCTGGACCCAGCCTTGAGGAACTGAGCAGAGCTCAAGGACATGCCTTCCCTTGTCATTCCCTTAAGATACAGTTATCCTTGGCCTCCCTCTAGCTCAGCAGCTGAAAGGGCTCACTACTGCCTGGCCTCACGATACCACATGACCAGCTATAGAGTTTGAACATCAAAAGCGGAAATGCAGGATTCTCTTGCAACAGACCCAGCCTTG